>JAJLXM010000017.1:0-219991 GCA_030571275.1 Zygotorulaspora sp. UFMG-CM-Y6047 | reverse complement strand
GCTGAGCTTGAAGACTCGACTGGAGCAGAGCTAGATGGGGCTGGTGCTGAGCTTGAAGATTCAACTGGAGCGGAGCTAGATGGGGCTGGTGCTGAGCTTGAAGATTCAACTGGAGCAGAGCTAGATGGGGCTGGTGCTGAGCTTGAAGACTCGACTGGAGCAGAACTAGAGACAGTGCTAGAATATTCCCATGGTGGTGGAGAACTAGTTCTACCTTTGGTACATGGTGTTGATGATTCAACTGGAGCAGAGCTGGAGTATTCAACTGGAGCAGAACTAGATGGGGCTGGTGCTGAGCTTGAAGACTCGACTGGAGCAGAACTAGAGACAGTGCTAGAATATTCCCATGGTGGTGGAGAACTAGTTCTACCTTTGGTACATGGTGTTGATGATTCAACTGGAGCAGAGCTGGAGTATTCAACTGGAACAGAACTAGATGGTGCTGGTGCTGAGCTTGAAGACTCGACTGGAGCAGAACTAGATGGTGCTGGTGCTGAGCTTGAAGACTCGACTGGAGCAGAACTAGATGGTGCTGGTGCTGAGCTTGAAGATTCAACTGGGGCAGAACTAGAGACAGTGCTAGAATATTCCCATGGTGGTGGAGAACTAGTTCTACCTTTGGTACATGGTGTTGATGATTCAACTGGAGCAGAGCTGGAGTATTCAACTGGAGCAGAACTAGATGGGGCTGGGACAGAACTAGAGGCGGTGCTAGAATATTCCCATGGTGGTGGAGAACTCTTTTCGCATTCCGTACATGGTGTTGTGGAAGACTGAACTGGCATAGAACTTGATCCACTATTTTCACATTCTGTACATGGAGTTGACGAAGTCTGGACTGGAACGGAACTGGAATCGGTAACTCTACGTTTAGTACATGAAGTTTTTGTGTGGTGCCATTTTGTTCTTTCGCATTCGGTACATGGACTAGTAGATTCGACTGGAACAAAACTTGAATCAGTGTTTTCGCATTCAGTACATGGAGTTTCGGTTGGGTATGATTTGGTCTTCTTGGTGCAAGTAGAGGAAGTCGTTTTTTCACATTCGTGACAAATTTCAGTTGTCTGGTGATGTTTACTTGGTCTCCTATGTTCTTCACAAACATGACATTGCACTGGAACCAAAATATCATCTTCCCAACATCTCTTTGTCAGAGCACGAGACTCTAAGTGAGCCGGTTTATTGTTTCTGTTTGCATTAAATACGTAGTTTGTCCAATCATCGTGTCTGACACCTTGAGAATCGACAAATTTAAAATCAAACGAAGAATTTTCCTCCTTTTTGATGAAGAAAACACTTAATGGGTAACAAATGTCAGCCTTCATGTCAATTTGGATTGAAGTTTGCTCGGAACTGTAGGCCCATTGGCTTAAAGGAATTAAATCGTTAGCATCTAAAGCTGATAAATTAATGGTAGAAATATTACGTGAATTAGTGGAGTCGAAATTCATGTAAGCCAAATCATTACCAGAGCTCAACTCAAAAGTATACCTTCCATCCTGTGGAGCGCAGAAATAACCTGTAATTAGAATACTGAAGTTTGGAATGGCGATACCATAATCAACGTTATAGTTAGGTGGCATGTAATGCTCGCATGTTTCACAGCTTGAAAATTCAAAGCCCAAATTTGTAACATTCGAAGATCTAATAAAAACATTTTTCTTAAGATTATCATATCCACTTGTACAGGAACAACCTTGTGTGGTACAATCAGACCCACAGTATGCGGCTACGCTGGTTTCATTGTTTTCGAGCTGGAAAAAGTTGACATCGAAACCTTCTCTTGGGTTTAGTTCAGCAATCTCTTGCTGTTCAAAGGTACTGCCAATTGGAGAGGCTTTGGACCCTGCTACTGACAAAAGCAAGCAGGTAAGGACACTTTTAAGACCTGGTCTAGTCATTTTTTAGCGTCGCGGCCTAAAAAGGGTATTATTGAAGCGAATGTGTGGCCGTGGTTTTCTGATAGGTGATATCCACTGAGAAAGTTTGTGATAATTCACCCTTATATTTATATGGATTCCATTCTGATTTATTTCCATTAAACATTACCATATAGCAAATTGTTATTGTATAATTAGCTTTGAAACACGAAATTCCCCAACTAATTACGAAAGAGGGTATTCAATCGGTAAATATCATTTCCTGTCAACAACTGTAACGAAAACTTTCAAGTAATATTCGTAAATTTGCTTAATATTGATATTATTAATCGTGTTTCAAGTCATTTGGCTCAGGAGTACGCACCTAACCTTAATATAATTACATTCGCGATTACTTTAGGATTAATTCCCACAGTATTCTTCACCACAAATGACTGAGCGCACATACAGTTTTCAGATGATTCTTCTTAGTAACCTATTCTAAAAAGAAATGTCTACAATATCAAGTGGTAACGAAGCCGACAATATCGCTCTCTATACCTTAACATCTTCCATTTTGGGATTGTCCCTGACCGATTAAAACAATACCATATGATCGTTTTGGTCAATAAGGTTGATCCACATTCTTCAAGTTTTGTAGTCGGCAGTAATACGCTGTAGAGTGTGCAAAAATCTATTTTCGTATGTCGGCCGTAAATTGAAAAAAAGTTTTCTTTCGATGTTCTCCTCAGAAGTGTACGAAGAATGCAGCACGAAGATAAAGAATTTAGAGCGCTTCTCGAACAAAAAGCGTACATCCAAGCACATCGTTACCGTTAAATTTAACGTATTGATTGAAGAAAGATTTTCTAAAAGATACCTTTCATATTATTTTTTGAGCACTATCGAATATTGTAAGCACTGATGTACGGAAGCCGAACAGCCAAGGTCGTTCAAGTGCGATTTTTCACGCTTAGGAGCAATAGTACTAAAACCAACATTGTAAATGTGTGTAGGAGCAACGCTTGTATTGTTTTTATAAATATCTCAATCGTTAATTGGTAGAAGAAGACCTCTGGGCCTGCAACATATGAATTGTAATAATTAGGCTCTACGAAACAAATGAAGGCAATGATATTCTTGTATAGGTTACAATGTCAGTATCAACTTCTGTGGTCCCTTTGAGGGTTTTTCTGGGCAGAAGCAATCGCCCTTTTTCAGGCAGTAAGGGTCTCTAGAAAGTCAGCATGTGGGTAGGTATTAACTATTCATTGTTTCAATAAAAGGGAATGTTCCAAGACTTTTTTACAAAAAACGAGGATAAATAATTCTGAAAATAAGCATTGTCGTCATTAGATGCATGGATATATTCATTACAGCAAGAATTATTCTTAGATGTGTTCCATAACAACATGGGTATTCTTGTTATAACCATATTGACATTTCTTCATTCCCTGGCTTTGTAGAAAATGAGGTATCTTTTGAATTTGAAAGCCTATAATATTTTTGCTGAAATGCTTAAAATAATTCGATAACTTATTGATTTTTTTTTCTTCTGATTCATCAAAGTAGGGAATGGTAATGGTGTTTCGGTACTGAAAAGAAAATCTGAGGATATCGAAAAATCTCTAGTTGACCAAAGAGTGATGATTTGATCAGTTTCTCCTTGAAAATGATGGAGATAAAAATCAGGGCTTTTAAAAAATTTTCAATATAAATTCAATATTTGGCACATAAAAACACTCTTGATAAAAGATAAAATTTTGTATTGCCCTCTCTCCATGGAAACCATCTGTGCATTTTCTGATTTTTAATTCCAAAAAATATCTCCGTTAGGACAGAAAGTTGGATAAATCAACAACTCAAGCAACAAATCTGGTACCATTCAAAAATAAAGCGTCTGTTGGTTTTTGATTCAACAAGCAATACATGTTAAAAGCGGTTTAAAAACAAACTTCAATATGCCATTTAGTAATTTTACCTGTTTGATTGAATTGAGAGTTGGTTCGAACTGCCGATATCAAGAGTATCACTTCAAAATTCTCATTTGAAATGCTTAAACCTGTTTTTTAGAATAGTGCCACGCGTTTTTTTGTTTTAAAAATGGTCATACACAACCATTTAAGTGCCCCTAGTAATCCGTCATCCATACTAGATTAAAAACTTAATTTGAAAAATGTTTTTGATTTAAAAGTAAGAGGGTATATCACTATATTCTCCTGAGTTAGATTTTTGTTTCTTCAGTGATACTAGATCATATTTGCTTTTTGTCGGTTCTGTTGGCCCTTTATGGAGCTCGTTTTTCCTCCATTATAACTCCTGAGAAATGAAAGATGGAAGTGCTGTTTTTGCAGAGACTCATCCATTTTGATGTAAAATCATCATAAAGCCCATTCCATTTCCCTGCTATGGTATAATGAACAATACATCCCGGAAGACATTGTAAGGGCGATGTATCGCAAAAGACTTAGTAGAGTTTATATCTATTGAGCTCGCTGATACTTATTGGTATTTGGGTGCACTTATTGAAAGGTCGGATCAGAGCATTTTCGAACATGAGAACAAGACATGGGTATTTTTACCATTCAACATCAGGTGTCAGAATTGAATACAAATTGGCTGTCTTTGTCTGGAGAACGGGTTATTAATAATGCTCTTTCACGACTGAATGCTTTCAAAAGAATTCTTCCAGGTCATTTACCCGTTTGGTGCTACTTTAGATCAAGAGAGAGATAGAAGTCAAGGCAGAAAACTCAAAAATTAAAGTCAAATTAGTTGTAATACTTTTAGCAGTTGGGTTTTGAGTTTGTATCATTAATAGATAAGTCATGTATTTCCTTATTACTATATATAGCATTGTTCGTCTAGTATTTGATATAAAGAAAGATGGATTCTAACCCTTTTCGTGAATATTCCAATCCTTATTCTTAGAGATGATATATAGAAATTTTTACTTTTTGGAATAACATCTACCTTCATTTGCTCAACTGAAAACTTTTTCGTTTCGACTTTACAAATATTGGCAATAGTGCCATCATGTGTTCAATTATTCGAGTCCTAAACTCATGATTGAAAGTGGCCTTATCAATAACAGTAAGATTGTCGGATTAAAGTTGGATCAAATTCCATTCTGTTAGTTGATTTCACTAGATAGGAATAAGATATAATCCTAAAAACAGTTTAAATATTTAATTATGAGAAAATGATGTATTCACAATGAGTTTCGGGTAATTAATCATCTTTCGGATATAGAGTTGTACAAATATGAACGTTTCATTATTTAGATTACAATTCCAATACCTAATCACACATTAAATTCATTGATCACTTACCCCATATCTTGCAGGAAAAATCGAAGAGAATATCATCAAGCTGCAAACAGACTATTTTTTGGCCTCTAAGATATAATCCATTGTTTATTAAAAGAAATATGATATTAGCTTTTTTTTTGAATTATTGCATACCTATATTTTAACTTTCTCGGCGAACTTAAATTTGTAACACAAAACATGAATAAAGAAGTTAAAAATACGATCCATTTTAAATCAAAAATCCTACTCTAAAGATTGATTGTTTCAATTTTCAGGGGTATATCGTGTAGAATCCTTTCATTTTTTTTAATCCTTGTCTTCCTCAAAATAGAAGATGGCATTAGTTCAAGTTTGTACTTTCTGATAGAGTGTCTATGTAAACGCCTAATGGTCATTGCAATTTTACTAAGGTATGTAATTTTCTGATAGAAATACTTTGCATGTCACTCTTTTGTGATACTCAAGTTCCTATATTTTACCGAGCAAGAGAACTTTCACTTTGTAACTTTTAGAGAACATACGATGTGGAAAAAAATACTCATAGGTTAATTGAGCAATCTAAATCAATAGGAAATAGCAGTATCACTAGTTTGGTTACTATTTTTTATACAATTATTCCAATTTTGTGTGTATCTGTTTAATAGTTGGACAACCAGTAAATTTTTAATTCACTCTTACAACGACAGCTATTTATGAGAAGCATAAGAGCACATATTCGAATTATTTCTTTGAGCTTTTCCTTTAAGCTATATTGGCACTCAACTTAGTGTTAATAGTTTGAGGTTAGTAGTTTTTCAGTAACGAGGATAAAGAAAAAGGATGGTCTACTATTATCATAAAAATATTCGAATAATTAAAGCATCGTGACAGCACTCTTACTCTATTTTTATTTTTTTTTACAATGATAGAGTGAATTAAATTTGGCTGCCCAGCTCTAGAATAACTTGTCAGGCAAATAAAACAATCATAAAGCATGTGAAAGTGGAATAACGCTGCACTTAAGAGGCCTACTAAAAACAACATTGAAATAATCAAGTCGTTCCTTGCTCAATGAACTTGTAGCCTTTCTACTCTTCTCAATTCTGTTAAGAAAAATTGGGTACTAATCAGAGGAATAAAGCGATGTGAATAAATAGCTCTAACGTTAGTCAATAAAGAGATAATATAAGAACAAGGTTGTACAACTGTTTAATAAAAACACCGCACTTTGCAGAAATGATAAATTGAAGTATGTTTGCAGTTAAACCCCTCCGTACTAACCGCATTTACTGTACAATTACTACTCAAAATCAATACCAAGTTGTTTGGATTATATAATATTTATGAATAAATAATACTATGTGCTTAACAGTATGTGAGGGAAGAAATAAATAACTACAAGTTTTCATTCTAGTTTTGGTTCATTTTTTTCTTTAGTTTCAACAGTTTAGGTCATCTTTTACATGATTGCGTCCTACCTCCCAAAATCAATTCATTTGAGCAATAGAAAGCTCAAGTCATACGTTCGTGAAATTATAATTCTTCAGCATATGGCAATTTAGAAACATCACCGACGGCAACATAATTAAATTCACCTAGTTTGAAGCTCTTAACATTGTCCAATTTCAATTCAGGTCTTGGTAACGAAGCTTCGTTTTCAAGGGCAAATTTCAAAGTAGTTAAGTCCTTAGCACTAGAGATATCTTTACCCTTTTTCAACTCAGCGATGACATTCTTGAAGTCTCCACCAACTTTCGAAGCATCTGGTCCCTTTACGAAAAGTGAGAAGAGACCAATATCACCGAATTTCTCAAATTTGGCTGAAGAGACCAGAGAGGATAATTCAAATAATGGAGAAGTCAAATAATTCGACAAAATTTGGTACTCCGAAAATGATTCCTTTGAAACAGGAACAGATATAGCAGCAACGGATTCACCAACAAATCTGATTCTGGATTGTTGCCCGGTGAAGGACTTTGGAACCGCACTGTTAACCAATGGAGTACCTGATGGTAATGAGTTCAAAAGAGAATCATTGACGAATCTTTTCAAATCAGATTCGTTGACACCTTTTCCAATAATTTCGATGTTTTCCTTTGTGTAAACCTTGTCAGCGAAGGATTTGATATCCTCAATACTGATCTTTTCAACACCATCGTAGAAGACTGGGTTACCTAGTCCTGATCTGAACGTTTGGCTGTACAAGACATCCGATGCATTTCTAATTGGACATGATTGGTGAACAGATAAGTCGTGTTCAGCAGCAGGTAGAACTGATTCATTCAATTCGTGTGGTCTGAATGCTGTCTTATACAAAACGTTACCCAGAGCGTTAACGAAATATGGCAAATCCTCTTTCAAAAATGTTGCGGATAAAGTGATAAATTCCCTGTCAACCTTGGATCCAAACTTACCACCCAATAGCTCTGATTCCCTGACGAGTCTCAATGCTGACTTACCGCTAGTGTTATGGAAGTTAAATCTAGATAGAAGATGTGATAAACCATCTTTGGTAGCGTAACGGGAACCCGCATGTACCTTAACTACCAAATTAGATATCTTACCAGACCCATCGCTGGCTGTAATGCTATAACGTCTCAACGCTTGCTTAACGAATTGTCCTCTTGCTGTGGATGATAACATCTTTAATTAATTCCCTTTGAGAGACACCTGAATAAAGTTCAAAATATTTTAATAACTCGATAAAACTGGTCGTCTAATGCTGTAATATCAACCACTCAAGTCCCTAACCTTTTTGACTTTCAAGATCCTCTGTATGCACACTTTCCGTATCTACCTTTTTACTTAGAATTCTATCGGTTATCCTGCTTCAATACCTGCAAGCTGATTGACCAGTAAAAAACGATGGCATTTGTCTAAACAGCTTAATTTTTTCTTACTCTAGCGAAAGATGGTTAAAAGCTGTTTTACGGAATATGATTGGTTAGTCCAAAGTGATACACAATATCAATGTCTTTCAATGGCTAAATCTGTCACTAGGATAAAACGTTTTTAGAAGGTGTTTTACAAACATATTAGCTCATTTTTTAGATAAATTTATATGGCAACTCTAGTATAGATAGTAAAGAGCTATTCTTATAAAAGCATCACGTGTCAAAATTATCATAAAATACGTATACATACGTACTTTATGATAAAAGAGGTCAATGGCACGTGATCATTTTTTTTCTGTAACTTTTTTTTCCAAATTAGAGCCGCGTTATGTCCGTGCGATTTTTGTCTATGAAAAAATTCATTCATGAAGACTGTTAGATGGCATCTCGTCGATTTTAAAACAATAATATTGATCTGAAGCATTGTATTAAATCAATCTTAACCAACGAACTTGATGAATTCGGTTAGCTTCGGTAATGTCTCAGGGATATCTGGTAAGAGTGACGGGGCCGCATCAGGTCTTAACGATACTGACGAAGATGTTATGATTACCTCATCGCTGGAGCAGAGAACACTCAATCCGGATTGGTTTTTATATACTGAACTGTTCAAATATCATTTAGGAGAGCGAGCAGCAGCAATAATTGATGTGTTGCTGTCAAAAGGCAGATTGAGCATTTTCGAAATTCGCGATCGTATACCACATTTGGATATTAAAGGAATCAAAATGACGATGGTTTCACTTGTTCAATTGCGCTGTGTAAGATACTGGGAGGAAACATCATACAAGGGCAAAGCCACTACTTTTTACTACATTAATGAGGATGGGTTACTGCTGTTCTTGTACTCGGGACTTATTATTGATGAACTTAGTCAACAGATTCCAGACTCCTCAATGGAGACGGCACAGATTGTGCAAAACATTCTTTCTTTAGGATCTATTACGGTTAAAGACTTTCTTCAGAATATTAGTTCCAAGGAATTAGAGATCAAAATGATGTCTATATTTGTTAGACTTGTTGAGTTAGAACTTCTCGAACCGTTATCGAAACTGCATTATACACCTGTCAATGATCTTTGGAACACTTTGTATCAAAAGGAATACAATGCTATTCCAAGATCATCAACTCTGTCGGACCTAAAGAAAAGGAGTGAAGCAAAAGGCAAAGCAAAAAATGAATTTCTAAAGTTGCTGAATAATTCCAATAACGTATCTCAAATAATATCTGTTGATCCAATGACTTCTTTAAAAGTTGTGAGGAATTCGATCCCTCTAACGATTAACTTGGAAAGATTTTTGAAAATCAGAAGAACAAAACATCTAGTTCAATTTGCTAAATCCAGGGTTGGGTCAGTCCCAGCACAGGTTTTTCAGGTTGCCCTCAAAATGACGGAAACAAAATCACCACATTTAATAGATCCTTTGACGAAAACTGGCCTCCTTCAAGAGCTTGAGGAGGCCACCTCAATCAAAGAAGATATAGAATTGGCTGAGGAGAAAACTCCAGGCTTATCTTTTAGTGCAATCGATATTGCAAAATATCTCCCAGCTTCGTTGGATCTCCGGGGGACTTTGACTACGACTTTAAAATCAAATAAAAGATCGAACGAATCAAATGATTCCAAAATCAACAAAAAATTGAAAACAAAGGATGGCTTTGTAGTACCCGAACTTCCTAAGATTGAAGAATCTGATTTCGCAGACGATGGTTATGAAAACAATGATGATTTTGATGAGCTAGATTCTGAAAACCAACAGCCGCACTCAACATCATTGGTAAATTGTCATTTGAAGATACTGGCATCGTCAAGCATACCATTTCTACAGGAAACCAGACCAGGTGTTTTCTACATTCCATTTTCAAAAGTGACGCCACTCTTGAAGTCATCAGTGTATGATTATATCATTGCATCAACATTAGGAGCCTCTGCAATGCGTATCAGACGTTGCATTAGCGAAAATAATCTGGTCTCAGAAAAGGTTATCAACTCAACTGCATTAATGAAAGAAAAGGATATCAGGTCAACTATTGCCTCACTTATTAAATACAATGCTCTTGAAATCCAGGAAGTTCCAAGAACGGTAGATAGAGCTGCATCAAGAGCCGTATTTTTGTTCAGAACAAACGAAAGGCATGCGTATGGTTTTATGATACAAAACCTAGCTTGGAATATTGCTAACTTGCATTTCAAAAAGGAAAAATTGAAAGAAGAAAAATCTACCTTGTTAATCAAGGCCAATAGAGATGATGTTAAAGGCCGAGAGGCTGAACTCCTACTTCCGAGCGAGCTTAACCAGCTTAAATCTGTCAATGAAAGAGAACTTAATATCTTGGTACGCATTTTGAGACTGCTTTCGCTATGGGAGGTATATAAATTATTCTAAGATAAAACCGGACAGGAGAAAACTAATTGTTTACGTCTATAGAATCAATAATAGCATGACCAGTACTTTCTACATATCAGAAACATTCTCTCAAGGCCCGTACAGCTATACTATTCGTGGGCGATAAGAATATACTTTTTTGGATGCTTTTCAAATTGCCCAGAGAGCAGTATGTCTCACTAAGCTGTAAAGCAGTAACCTTATTCTGACCCCCAGAAGCCACTCTCTCCTCTACCATGGGATCGATATTTTTCCAGACTTTACAATCATTCATGAAAAAGAAAGCAGACTTTTGCCATGTCACGTTACCGTATTTGTCTTTGTTCATACCCATACGTTTTTTGATTTGTTCTACCAGGTATGGAATGTCCTTGTGTTTGTCAGCAATGAGATCATCAAGCGTCAAGCCCTCAAATTCCTCCAATAACGCACACATCTCCTCCTTTCTAGTTTCAATGATACTGATAGCTGCTATCGTCAAACTGATAAAAAGATCTGCACCGTTTGTGGATATGTATTCCATCAATTCTTGCAATGCAATCTCTTTCGCATCCTCCGATCCAACTGCGTAGAGAATTCTTGCAGTTAGAATCATCAAAGATCTTGAGCTTTTTGAAGATTTGAAAAGTTCTTCAAGGTATTCCAAAGTTTTATCGAAGTCATCTAGATAAAAAAATGAAAGTCCGAGAACTAAATTGTTTGAAATTTGAGTATTTGAGGCAGACTGAGATGAGAAATCTAACAGAATGCTTTGTGAAAGTTCTGCATTCTCGATAGCGCTGGAAAAGTTTCCTAATCCAAGACAAATCCTTGCCAACTGTGCCTTAACAACAGCAAAATTGTACAGTTCCGATCCTTTCTGTGTTTTTTCAAACCTTTCTTCTAAACAGCGAACTAGATCACATGCCACCTTATGGGCTGTAGGATAGGTATGCAGCCTTTCCAGAATAATTAGGGCACATTGTAAGGCGAAAGGATCATTTGGATTCTTTTTGAAATACTCATCTAGACCATAAGCTGCAGCAGTCAATTCTTCAACGAGAGCCAAATCTCTTTCATCCGAACAGGTTCCAATCCGTTGTTGTAAAACGCTCTTAGCATAGAAAATTTGTGCAGTCTTTGATCTACCATTTGATAGGACGAATGCATGCCCAAATTTACGATAACTTTCAACAAAATCTCCTTCCTTTTCATATGTTAAGGCGATACCTAGCCAAGGTAGCGATTCTTGTGGCGCAATGCTCTGAGACCTTGTTAGCACCTCTCGAGTGAATTCTATATCACCATTTTTCAATCCTAACATGGCCAAATCGAACCACACATTGACGTCTTTTGGGTTCAATGTTAAAGCCTTTATAAAGCAATGCTGTGCAACCTTGTATGAGACGTCCATGGTTGCAACGCCAAGTCCAATCCATGCTTCACACATATTGGATTGATACTGGATAGATTTTTTAAAGCATTCTGTAGCCGCCTTTCCATATTTTGAATCCTTCAAAACATAGTATGCATGCAATTCAGCTGATGCAATATTATACCACAATGACGATCTCACAGTTCTAGTCAAACCGTTGAAAGATGAACTTGAGATGGCAAATTTTGCAGCCAAAACCAATAGCTTGCAGGTTATAGCAACATTACTATCAGATTCATTTGAGAGAAGACCATCGATTGTGATACCATCAATTTTATCAATTCCATCTGTATCATTGAGAACTTGGACCGCTTGAAATATCATCATCAAATTCTCTATAGGTAATTCATCAGTTTTTGATTGAATCATTGTGAAAAGTTCAAGCGCCTCGGAAAGTGTTACCCAAAACCCAAAACCGTGACTGGAAAGTTCTGTAGAGATATAGGTCAAAACCGAGATACCCTTTATAGAAGTAACGATTGCCTTTGTCAAAAGACCTTGGTTGTAGAGATCTGTAGCGTACTTCACCAGAACAGTTGCAAGTGTTATTTGAAAAAGTTCTTCCTTAGGAGCTTTTTCAACAACACTATCCAGAATTTGTATGCTTTGATCAAATTCACCCAAAAATGATAATGATTGTGCCTTTAGATTTAAGCAATGAAGATGGCCTGAATTGAGTTCGAGAGCTCTATCAAAAACTTTTATAGAAGCTTCAATACGTCCACACGCGTAGTAAGCTTGGCCTAACCCTATCCATGATTCTATATCGCTCGGATTAACGCGCAACGATGATTGGAACCATTCGATAGATTCAGCTTCTTGCTGGCTTTCCAGATAATATATTCCCACAACTTTATACGCCCAATTCACTTCTTTCAACTGTCTCCTTGCCTGCTGAGATTTGACCAGGCGTTCCGCAACTTGACTGGCAGCCTTCCAATTTTTCAGATCAGCATAATACGATGCCATGTATTTTGCTGCGGTGATATCAGCGGCATTTAATTCGAATGCTTTGTAATAACATTTGAATGCTCTCAGATTATCCAGGTAATATTTACAATAGATATCCCCCAATGTCGAGTAGCTTGGCGAATATGTTTCTGACACCTTAATGGAATGTATAAGTAGCTTGAAAGCGGTCTTAACATAATGCTGATCTTCTGGTTGTTCTCTCTCTTGTTTCATGAGATATACTTCAGCTTGTCTCCATGCATTCAAGGACCTGAATTCACAAGACCTCAGGTCGGTACCCTCCAGTTCTGACAATACATCAGAAAATGTATTGATAGCATCATCTAGATAGCCTAGTTGAGCCTCAGTCCATCCCAGCTCCGATAGAACGGTTTTATCTTTTGGAAATTGTGAAACCACTTCGTTCAATAACATATGTGCCTTTTCCCATTCACCTCGTTCCATATATATCAAACCCTTCCCTAGCTTTGCGTGTGTGTTGTCTATATCATCATCAAGTACTTTTTCAAATAGACGCAATGCTGCAGTGTGGTTTTTCGGAGCATCAACATAGGTATATATCATCCCTAGGTCCAAGGAAAAGGCCCTCTTAGAATTGGAAAGATTAACGCCCAAATCACGCATACTATATGCAATCAAAGAGATTCCAGTTTTCACATAAGGTTGAGCAGCATCATACTCCTTTGAAAGTAAGAAATATTGGGATACTATACGATGAGCTAGGATACTACTTTTTGCTTTAACAATATTATCATTTAGTGCTGTAATTACCTCACTTTCTATTAGTGCTGGGATATCATTATCTTTCTCGGTCATATCATTCAATGCATTCTTTTCAACATCGTCAATATCGGGGAGAATGTTTTGGTCGTCGCCATCAGTTTTTTGCTCTTGAATGGATTGAAGCTTCTTAGAATCATATAAAGACATATCAGATGATAACCAAGCATATAAGATGACACTGAGTGGCTCAATGGGGAATTTTTTAAAGAATTTCATGACCAAACCCTCATCAATCGCATTCAGGTCAGCATAATCCTGCCATTCAAAATAAAGCTTCCATGCCATTAGCGATTTATGCTCCACCAACACCATATCTTCTACCATACTCTTGACTTTCTGGAAGAAGACAACTTTTATATCGTTTGGCATCGATTTGAGGACTTTTATTCTATACTCTAACCACCTGACCTCTAGGTCAGCTCTTACCTCATCATCATCTGTTATATTTACTAATTGATTGTACAGTTGATCTAGATTGGAAGTCTCGTATATTTCCCATGCCAGGGAATTTATCTTACTTTGATATGATAGATCCTGCATGCTGAGCTTTAATCTCTCGCGACTAACAAGCTTCGAAATTTTCAGTTCTTCTTTCTTTTCACATAATTTAATTAGTTTTGATAAAGCATCCTCTGGGTTAATAAGATGACGACCAAGCTGTTCTGCCGTTATGGTTCCTGGGATCATATGAGTCAAGAAAGATTCCTCACAATCTGAATACTTTTTTCTGAACATTCTGATATCATGAATCAGCTCTACTTGCGATTGTTGCTGTTCCAGTAATATCTCTGCGTATTCACCACATAAATCAAAATACTCATCATATGCAATAATTTCTCCAACATTGTCTATTGATCTAAAGAATAGAAAAAGACCCTTCCAAGCCAATAAATTTGATGGTTCGGACTTGATGGCTAACTTATAGTTTTCAATTGCTTCCTTACCGCAACCTGGAATACAGGAGTATGATTTCCCTAGGAACACATAGGCAAAGTAATTTTCCTTTTCAATACTTAATACCCTCTTTGAGAGCTTGATGGCATCCTCATACTCATCTCTCGCCAGCTCAATCTTGGCCTCCTTTAGCAAATCTTTTACGCTTGACATAGCTAAGGGATGTTCCTCTTTGTTTTCTTCATTCACGAAATTTGTACCAGTTAATTTGAATTTCGTCTTTTTAATTGAAAGTAGCATCTTCAAGATTCAGAGTACGAGAAGTGGGCACAAAATAAAAAGAGCAAGGTAAAAAAATAACAGAGAGAATGGAGACTAGCGATTCCTTGAATTTCAACAGCTTTACACAGGGTCATATAACTAAACTGAAAGATGCATTTCAAATGATTGATGATGATGGAGATGGTGTCATATCACAAGATGATCTAAACAAGATATTCAGAAGTCTTGGGAAGCAACTGAGCGAATCTCAATTGCAAGACATGTTGCAAAATAGAGGTTTCGAA
The DNA here is from genome assembly GCA_030571275.1 of Zygotorulaspora sp. UFMG-CM-Y6047. Lineage (NCBI taxonomy): Eukaryota > Fungi > Ascomycota > Saccharomycetes > Saccharomycetales > Saccharomycetaceae > Zygotorulaspora > Zygotorulaspora sp. UFMG-CM-Y6047. Next base: position 204,932 of record JAJLXM010000017.1, on the reverse strand, counting down.
GATTCTAGTGGAGTCACCTTTACTGAATTCTTATCCTTAATGAGTAATGCTGTGGGGAATGTCCCTGAAGAATCTGAAATTGTAACTTGCCTAAAAACTCTCTCAGAGACAGATGATTTGCAAATACCAGTAAACGAACTTATTCAACATCTAAAGGAAGCAGGCTTTCAAGATCCAGAAAAGGAATTTGCAAGATTACTGAATGAGTTCTGCTCCCACAGCCAGACTACCAATGAGAAAGTATTTAAAGGGAAACAGTTCTTAAACACCTTATCCGAATGACCCAGAAAGTCTTTGCCCAACTCTATTCGTTTCTAGAAATTTTATATCTATACAAATGCTTTTATTAAAATAAACTAGGGGGTGTTAATTATGCAGTCAGGAGAAATCTAAACAAATACTATACAAAATTCTCTTCAATCTTACAAATCGACGATAAGTTCCTCCACACTCCAATCTTCAAAAGATCCATCAGGAAGGTATCTTCTTATCACTAAAGGAATTTTTTGTTCAGCAAGTTCTTTCATCGCAATTCTGAGAGGATCTGTCTCACCTTCCAAATCAACAAAAACTGGTGCATTCATCGAAATCTGCAATGCTCGTGTACCTAGAATTCTGGCTCTTTCGTACTTGGTCATATAAGGTGTGGTTATTCTTTGATCCTTAGGAATGGCTTTTTCCTTCAAGGTCTTCCTCCTTGCTTGCTCGTAATTTTGGTAATCCTCTGGTCCTGTACCACCTGTGATGACTGTATGTCCATTTTCTGCCTTAATCTCCCCGTCTACCTGTCCGTTGCCATTGACCGGCTCTGCAAAGTTCTCTTCATCAGAGAAATGCTCTACATCAAAATCCTCGAAGTGCTCTGCACCTTCATTGAAACTGGAAACAGTACTTGGTTAGTTAACTAATTCGATACTTGGATATGCACAGATTGTAGGTAAAACCGCTGCTAAAAAAATATAAAGAACAACTTACGCTTCCTCGTAGTCAGACATCCTATGAACACCGGATTCTCAGTATGCTCACTTTACAATTGTGGTGTTTGTCTTCTTTATTTTTCGATTAAAGTGATGATGACCAGGCTCTTGGATGTATTTCACCGAAAATTTTCAATATTGGTCGCCCTGCACGGATAATTAAAAGTTGAAGAGTGCATTATGAAGATAGGATGAGATGAAGATTGCAATAAGAATAAACCACTCTTTAATTTGAGAAGCAATTGTTGATCAGATACTATTCAGATAGGATATAATGTTTACCAAGAGATGGAAAACATAGAGGTTGAAGATGAGCAAATAGAAGCTAGCATGCCTTTATCACGATCATGGTCCACAGACAGTGTATCATCAATATATAGTATAGCGTCTAGCGTAGGCTCCTCTACTTCTAGCACCCGAGAAAAAAAGTACTTTTGTGATTATGAGAACTGTGACAAATCTTTTACAAGGCCATCATTACTCACTGAACACCAGTTGACAGTACACCAAGGTGTTCGGCCTTTCATATGCTCTGTTTGCGAACGCTCATTCGTGAAGAAGAGCCATCTAGAACGTCATCTTATTTCACATTTGACAGAAAAGCCGCTTCTATGCTCATTTTGTGGTAAGGGATTTACAACACGGCAGCAGCTGAAAAGACATGAGATTACACACACGAAGTCCTTTACTTGCCCTTATCCCGACTGTAATGAGAGTTTTTACAAACATCCACAACTAAGATCGCACGTATTGGCAGTACACGAAAGGAAATTAATATGTGAAGTTTGCGGAAAGACATTTCAAAGACCGTACCGACTTCGGAATCATATTGCAAAGCACCATAATCCAGAAGTTGATAACCCCTATCAATGTACCTATATGGCATGCTCCAAGAACTTCAAAACTTGGTCTCAATTACAAAGCCATATCAAACATGATCATCCTAAATTGCGTTGTGCAATTTGCTCAAAGCCATGTGTTGGTGAAAATGGTCTGCAGATGCACATGAGGGTTCATGATGAAAATCTAGTTGCCAGAAATTGGAAGTGCGCATTATGTGCCAATAGGCCGTTTACGAAAAAAATGGAGCTCATTAGCCATTATTTATGTGATCATTCAGATGTCGAGTTACCATCGTTCTTGCAAAGTCATTCGACACAAGAATTCAAATTGAATGTGGACGAGAAGGAAACGGGCAGAATGGAAGGAACATCAAGGTTGGGCCAAAAGAAGCGCAAAATCAACGAATTTGAATCCATACGCAGCGAAATTCAATTGGAAAAATGTTTAGACAGTGGTATTGGGGCAACAGAATTGATTATTAATTCTGTTGGGAGAAAACTAAGATGTCCCTTCAATAATTGTTACAGAACATTTAAGACTAAAGAGAGGTATGAAAAACACATTCATAAACATAAAATTCATCAATTGAAACTAAAAGTTTTACAGGATAAATTGGAAAAAGACCAATCTATCCCAAACACAAATTTGAATGAAACAAAAATAGATTCGAAAGAAGAAGATTTGTCACTAGTTGCAAATGAAAACTGATCTGACAACTTAATTGTCAAGAAAGTTTTGCATATTCTGCAAAAGATGCAATTAATCTTTTAGATTTGTCGTATTACGCGCTCATAGATATGATATTACTTTCGGTAAGTAATACTTGCTTTTAAACAGTATACTGAAATTTACTATATAAATCATTAAGACTTTATAATAATCTAAATTGAAAAGTTCTTTCATAGTTGATATCTGTCATTTTAAATTATTAAAGATTGAATTTTCGTTCATATTAAGGGAAAGTTTTATTTTGAAAGATTCATGTCACTCATAAAAAAGAGTAGATCTTCATCATCATCCTGATCTTCACAAATGCTTTTGTCATTATTGGTATTTTTGTGAACGTTATCTTCACTTTTATCATCGCGCTTGATTCCTGGTCTATGGAGTTTTGCATAGGCGGGTACTGCAATTGTAGTCGGTTGGGAATAATGCGATGGCTGTGGGATAGGTGGTCTGTTTTTAGCGATCGACGACGACGCACTTTCCACAGACCGAGGAGAATTGAATCGCCTAATTTTAGAGGCATTTATCACATTATCGCTCATTAGCAGCTCATCATCATCTTCTGGCTCCTCATCGTCTTTACTACTATTACCAATACCTCTCGAGAAAGACGTTTCATCTTTACCAGAAAAACCAAGTCTCTCACTTGAAATACTATTATCATTATAAGAACCTGCGTCAATTTTATGTGACTCATGAGGATTATCTTCACATTCGATAGAGCCGTCATTTAGCCGCGATCTTGACAGTCTCGATGGAATAGATGGATATTTAATGATGGGCGAATATGATGGTATAGGTGAATGGGAACTCGAGCGACGCCGTTGAGAAGCATGGCTAGGATCAATTGACATGCTTAATGATAGATTTTCGCTTAAATAATCATTTGTTGGCCTTAAGTTTTGGAATTTTAAAAGAGAACTCGATATATCCACATTGCCCACCGGGTTTCTTCGTACCTGTAGTTCGGGTTTCTGGTCAATAAGACGAACAAAATCAAGCAAATCTTCGGATGGTGCGATCGAGTGCTTCAAAGACCGATTGATTTTCTCTGCCTGTTCTGTATATTTTGTACTAGAGCGTCGTTGAATTTTCCCGAATGATGAGGCATACTTAGATCCGCTGCCGACACTAGTACCTTCGATATGGGCCTCCTGAGGGGGGCCTTGATGAGGTTGAAAGTTTCCCGTGCCAGATCCATAGCTGGACCTTTGAGCTTGTAAACTAGCGACTATCGAAGATGAGCTTGATGGATTTCGCGTCAATGTGTTACTCTGTGGAACAGGCGTGCTACCAACAGAACCAACCTTAAAAACTTGAAATTGTCTTGAAATAGACACAGGTTTCCTCTGTGATGCTGACTGTTCATTGGAATTCAAAGACCCAACATGTGCCCTCGGAGAAAGTGATAATGACCTGTTGATTGATGAATTACGCAGCATCAACTCTGGTCGGTTATGATTGTCTGTTGTTAGATCATTTTCAGGATTTTGCACCTTGAAATGACAATCATGTCTGTAAGAAACTGAAAGCCTCAATAGACCGAATTTCGTCCAAACAGGTGTAATTTTTCTTTGCTCTAAATGTGTGGGTACATTGGATTCATTGATAATGTTAGAATACGTGCTGATAATAGGCTTGCTTAAACCAATTCTCCCTTTTGACATAATCGGCAAAGAACCATCCAAAACCCTTGTTCTAACATCTATAATTGATGGTGTAGCCTGAGATTCACTCTCTTTACAGAGAGAAATATACATGTCATTTGCCGGTAAAAGTTGTATGAGGGTATATAAATAGCGGAAGAGTAATACGAGCTGTCTCGGGGTATTGTCCGAATCCTCTTCTGTAGGTTTATGACTTCTGAAAGATGCCGACGTTCTATCAAGTTCAATAAGCCATCTCTCTAAAACTACCTCAGATTTTTTTGTTCCTTTACATACATTCCATGTGTTCCCATCATCGTCCTTGAGGGTAAGCCATTGAGACGCTGCTAACTGTCGCAAGTCTAGGTATGTTTCCACTACTAACGGTGGTAAATCCTGAATCCCATCAAACTCTGACCACGGCCTAATCGCCTCCGGAATATCCCATTCATCATCCAATCTTGATGAAAACCACTCCTCGTCAAACTGTGGACCTTGACCTTGTTCCCCTGTTTCTGGCAAATGAAGATCGTTGCATTTCGAAGAGCATATAAGTAGAGTTGACTTCACGAAAAATGTATCTATCAGTTCTATAATTTCTTTGTCGTTCTTATTAGATGACATCATGCCTATTCATAGATGCACAGACTATGAAGATAGGCGCCAATTAGCTCTTTTTAGTGCTATGAACCCTCTTGTGATATATGAATAGTGGTATCTCTTTTTAACAACCGTAATGCTTAGAAAAGACCCTTTATTCCCTTACCTTCAATGAGAAAACTTCTTGGTGGCGCTGTAGCGATATGTACTATACCGGTGACTCAACTGTGTTATCTTTTCTGGAAGAAAAACAAAGAGGTTATGAATATAAAATAGATAAAGAGGTAAATTATGACTCGTAAGGGTGGAATTCTGCTAAGAATTCAATTTTATGTCCCTATGGTCGCTTAAGCCTGTCGTCTTTATCTTCATTCTTTCATTTCAAGATGGTATCTGATCTTCAAAAGGCGATGGATGGTTCAAAGTCCCCTTGAACAAAAACACCAAAAACAAAAACACATAATGAACGTGTAAGGAATCACGTGAAACAAAACACAATTGATATAAACCGAAATAGGGTCTACTGATGAGCTCAAAACATAGTACCATTTATTTTATATCATTGTATGTATAAATATATATGATTGCATTACTGTTGCTATTGTGACATAGAAATTCAGCATGCATCAAGTGATAAAGAACAAAAGCAAAAAAACAGAAAATGAGTAACATCTATAGGCAAAAAATGAACCGATTCAATCGCTATCTTCCTCCTCGTACGCACTCCACAGATCATAGAATAAGTCAAGTAAACACCCTGTACTCCAAGCTTGAGTGGGACTCGAATCGTTACAAAATTCACCGTCCTTATTTGTTAGTTCCGTTATGCCAGCCCAAGGACTATCCAAGATCCATTCGGCTTGTCCAACCATTCTTGAATACAACTCTTGGTACAAGAAAGATGAGGGTTTGGTTTTGGAATGATTCTGAGCCTTTATATTGGTCATAAAATGGAACTTATGGAAGGCTCTCAAAAAATAGCCGTACAACCATACCCATTCAGGTCCTTGATGGTAATTTCTACCCTTGGAAGTTGCAAAATCTGTAGAATTCTCGCCATTATTATAATAAGGACGGTAATTGTAATCACTGGGGTCAAGTGTACGCATGCCTATCGGTCCCCTTATCACTTGGTCTGCAATATTGATAGCCTTGGTTGCATACTTGGGTGTAAACAATTCAGGAGCAACTGTCATTGCTATCAAAAAGTTTGGTCTTAATTGATAGTCCTCGAATGGTTTACCAGATTTATATATATCCTTGTAGATTCCCCTTCTGTTAACAATTGTCTTATCAATATCGAATTTATCGTCATCTGCTTCATCCTCAGGCACATAAAACTTCTTCTCAAAATTTCCAGCCAAAAGATTGTCCCACTCAACAAAACTAATCTTCGTCCCATCATCTTTTTCAACTTCTATTTGATTGAAATTACCTGCCTTGTTTAGTGCTATAACAAATCGCAGAGCGCTCTTTAAAAGACCATTTATTTCCACATCTGCACCATCCCTTGGGGTACCTGGAACACCGACTGAACCAGCTTTTTCACTTTCTCCCATTTTATCCATCCATGTACCACAGTTATCCTGAGAACCACCATGAATCAAACCAGTTGACCAGTCGACATGAACTTCAACATTAAAGCCATTGTCTTTCATAACCCTATCCAAGTTGATTCCTGCGTTGGCCTCTCTATACTTGATACCCTTGGCATGTCTGCTCAGGATCTCATAAATGACTTCTTCAATTGAGCTGCTATAACTGAAAGCTTCAGGATCATCAACAGGGATGTACTTGTCATTTTGCGGAAATCTCCTTGTAACCTTTTCTTTCAGTATATCCTCTCCGTTTGGAACAATTTCAGTATAGTCTTGAATTGCTTGCAAGAAAAACCAGGCAGCATCACGAGCATTATACCTTGGATTCCTTCCGGCATCCAATAAATTTGGAATTAACCCGTGCTTCAGGGTCTTTGCAAACGCCAGGATATGCTGCTTAGCCTCGTCATACCTTCCAGTAGTCAAGAGCAAGCCTCTTAGAGAAATAAACACATCTCTCCCCCAGCATCTCATGTAGTTTGTACTGAAATGCGGTAGACCAGCAGCCATTGATGGTACGTTAGTACCAGGTAATATGGATGTGGATTGCATTTTAGAAACCATTTGAATAGAGGTTAGTGCCAAACTTTGAACAAAGAGAGTGGATTTTCCAATATTACTTGGCATGAGTTGCATTGCCTTGAAACGACAGCAACCATAAAGAATACCAATAACTAGAGAAAAATAACAAGGCACGAGATAATGTGGTAGCTCTCTAATTCTATCCATTCTGTCACGCAGCCATTCTTGGACCTGATCAATACCCGGTTCTTCTTTATAGAAATCTAATCTGTTGATGATATAGTCAAGCGCCCAGTAACCATTACGTAAATTTTCACTTAGTGGATGGGCCAAATCGTTGTTGAAGACAACTTGTCTCAAAACCGAAACCCACCCTTGCAGGCCACAGTAAACGAGCTTACCATAGTTTGGAATGTCATACGCTCCATTTTGTCCTTGTGTAACATCCAATTCTTCAGGTTCTGAACGATAGAGAATAGAATTCAGGGATTCAAAATTCAAATCTGAAATCGCTTTTATTGCTCCCGATCTGACAAAATGATCCAGGTCTTTATTTACACCATTTTGTCGGGTCTCGAAAATGGCAATTGAACCGGGAGGAAAGTATTCTGGCATTGTGATGATAGACACACGTGAATTGCTATCATACGCGACCTCAAAACCTTCAATTGTTACTAATTCTGTTTGAATACCCTGAAGAAATTTATCACTGGATGGAACATCACCAGTTTTTTTTAATGAGAAGGCATGCTTCAACTCACAGTTCGTTTGTGATAATTTGATCTTAGGCAAGCGTTGCTCACTCAAGTTTTCATTAAACTTAGTTCTAGCAATTAAATACCACCCATGACCAGTTCTTGCATTTGTACGGTGGAAAGTAATATACTGACCTTCATGATGAACATGCATCTCCGCATCTTCAATATCGGAACTTATACTACCAACACTAGATCTAATCTTATTCAATATGGCCTTAACTTTTCCAATACCATTATCTTGTTCCAGATCATAAACTCTTTTTTCTTGAACTAAGTTTAGCAATTTAGGATATATCTCATCATAACCGTAAACCGAACCAATCGCAGTTGAGCACAATGCAACGAGAGCTGCGTTTGGCAAAGTATCTTCCACAGTTCTCTTTTGATATGGTGTTTCATTATCATGAGTACAGTCCATTAGCATTGCATGTGGGGGAGTTGCCGTTAAAATTTTAGAAATTTTAATTTCAGACGCACATCTCATGGACCGGCTACTTGAATCCCAATTACAATATTCTTCACTTATTTCAAGATCTGACCTATATGAAAAGTCATCAAGTGGCACATATTTGTAAGAGCCTATTGGTCTACCCCCATGCTTGTGTATTAGACGAGATAATTCTCCTTCTGACCATGCTTGCATTGCCTCTCTAATCAGAGAAGATATACCCAGTCTTTCAACAAACAAACAATCCATTTCTTCTGAACCTGTAAACAATTCAGCAACAACGTATAAGTTTGGATTCACTTTTCTGGCAAGGTCTAAAAAGTACTCACCAACATGTAATGGCGTTGAATGACAATTATCAATTCTAAATCCATTAAACATTCTAGCATTCATTTCAACATATTTTGACATTCTGTCCCATAAATACGGGGAATCTTCAGGTCCCTTCCCATACCTCAATTTTACACAATCACCCCAAACAATAACCTCTCTACGCACGTAAGCTCTAGATTTGGCTGAAGCAAAATCGACTAGGGGGTTACCGTTCCAGATCCAACCATTATTTGCAAGAGCATAATTTTGACCATCACTAGCAGTAAATCTAGTAAAGTATGGTTCTGTCAAAGGAAATTCATCATTGATTATCCCTTGCTTAGGTCCACGTTCATCCAATCTCAAATATTCGATACGGTTAAAAAGCTGTTCTAAGATTTCACTAGTGTCATCATCATATTCATGATAAAGTGGTAAATTTAGTTCATCTAGGATTCTGCGCGCATTTTCCAGTACGTCTGTATCAAGGCTTTCCCCATAAACAGACTTCAATAATGCGATAAATTTGTAAATGTCAATTTTATTGGCGTTACGTTTACCCAACACGCCAAATGGCATTTCACAAAAATGATCGCGGGTCACATTAGCAAGCTCAACAAAGTCGTCCGAAGCAACCCCAGCCAGATATTTAGAAGCATCGGAAGAGGAATTTGCTTGTTTCCAATTTTTTTCAATTTCTTCGATGGTGTCATCAACGTCTACAACATAAAATTCCCACAGCTTAATATTTCCCAGAACGTGTACCTTTATACCATCCATAATTTTGAACAGATCGTTTCTTGATTTTAAATCAATTGGATAACCCAATCTTTTCAAATTTTTACTATACTTCAACAAAGCCGCATCTAATTCAATTGCTGCAGCCAAATGTGGAGCCGTTATATGATTGTAACCTGCATCTGGATGATCCCTCAACCAGTCGGAATTATTAGCTGTATGATTAAACACAATGTCCGTCAATGATAGCATGCTATACTTTGATTCTAAGTTTCTCATCATTTTGTAGGCTGCTTGATCATTTTCAAAAACATCTGGGTCATACCTCAATTGATCATATATAGAATATGGAGAATCAGACTCTCCTCTCTGTTGTAACGGCGTAAAATGAACCATATTATAGTTTTTAGCGGCAATTTTTGCGAAAACTTGATCCCAATCTTTGCCCATCCATTTGGAAACAACACTTTGTGCTGCAATAGCATTCAGCTGGATAAATTTACCATTGATATATAGAATTGGTGGAACAACAAAATAAAACTTTCTCGTTGTTTCTAATTCATCCTTGGCATTCCTGAACGAAAGATAGAAGCAATATGATCCTGGCTTATATACATCCAAATTGATATGCGAGTCTCGGTGAAAAGATGGTCGGATAACCTTCTTGTAAAATTTCTCTCTGCTAAACTCAGTTTTGTGGTCTGCCGTACAATTTGTCCACACAAGGCCGTCTCTAGATATCGGCGAGCCAGCTCCAATTGTCAGTTTAATGGTAAACAACGGTGTTCCCTCTTCACAATCTTCAGGTAATGGCAATGACGGTAATGTCAATACGCCCTTACCATATGAGCATGACACAAGTGGCTCACCATTATCCCGCAAACGCAACAACAGCGTTCTATCCACTGCCATGATTCTAAAACACTACTACTAATTCACAAAGTCCCTGTATTATCTTCTTTTTAGCCTTAGTTCCAGTGGTCTCTGCCCAACCCTTATTTTTGAAATAAAACAAATTATCAGCTTCTTCTTATTCACTAGAAGCGAGACTTAATTGAAGTACAAAAAACCCAGAATTTCCAACTAACTGACGAGTTCCAATATCGAACAATTATTATTTCTACTCTTTTTATGCAAATTATTATTCTTATTATATTCTTTTCCTTATTAACAGGGGTTTTTGCACTGTCACTTTCACCCCCTCGAAATCTGAAATTGAACTTTCGCTAAGCAATTCGAGGAGTTTTAAACCTAAAACAAGCAAAATTATTGCTTGACTTTAGGGTAATAAGGAATGTTTAGAGGACTTATAGCGTAATGAGTGTTATATATTGTCTGTTTAATAATGTTTAAGTGGTCACAGGCCGTGATGTCACATTGTTTCAGTGCAAAAGAGCGATGAATTTGTAGAAGGCATACAGGACGAGGATGGACCAGAAAACAAAGAACATAATCAGATTGTTAGCGCCGTATTTGAAGAAATATAACTCCTTTAGTTGTTGTAAATACTGGATGATAACCTTTCCTGACAACTTAGACTCACCTTCGGTTCTAACACCGAAAGAAAATGGAATTTCACCAATGGTATTTTGTTGTGGCAATGGAAGTTTGGCGAGCAATTCTAAAGCTATCTTGAATCCCTGGGAATTGATGTCCTGTGGGTTGGCTTTCAACAAGTATTTCTTTTGTAGACCGAAGAAACCACTCATAGGATCAGAAGCAGTGGTCAATGGTCTTGCCATCATTCTTGCAGTGGAAGAAATGACTCTACGATATAATGGCCAATCCTTGTCAATCCCTACGCCTGGAGCATACCTAGTACCAAGAACAAAGGAATGGGTCTTCAAAGAGTCAAATAGTTGAGGAACACTCTCCGGTGGGTGTTGCAAGTCTGCATCCATACAGATCAAATATTCACCTTTTGCTTCATAGAAACCCTTTAAAACAGCTGATGAAAGACCACGTTCGTCTGTTCTGACAATGATTCTGACATTGTATCCTTGTTTCTTCAAAACTTCGACTTCTTCCACTGAGCCATCTTGCGAATTATCATCAACAAAGATCAACTCGGTATTCTTGGATCCCTCATTGCCCAAAGCAGCAAACAGTCTGGTGGTTAGTGGCTTGATATTCAATTTTTCATGGTAAGCTGGAACTATAACAGAGTTAGAGATTGACATCTTGTAGTGCGAGATAGATGCTTTTGCTTTCTTACTGTTTTGACGGGAAATATTTCTTGTTACTGTTTCGTGTTCTTATTGTCGCTTTATAAGTCTGCAAATGAAAAATTCTATGCATTAGGATGAGAGCACGGGCGTAAAACGAATAATCCCTTCTATTATCCAACTCACTATCTTACAGTATTCTTGTATTTATGTATATCTTTACGAATTATTATTTACTACATCCATGTTGGATTCTTCTGGAACTTGTTCCTGAGAGGCGGGATTATTTCCCGTTTCCTGAGATCCTGCTCTATCAAGATCTTCACCAATCCACAATACATTGTTACATCTGATGAATATCTCTCCTATGAGTCCCCTGGACTTTCCATCCACTATTTCCTCGGCATCTCTCAGTTGCAGGTTAAAGTAATTGTCTGTCGATACGAGAGTTCCCTTGTATTGTGTCTTGTTGAACTTCAATGTCACTATAATGGACTTATCCATCAATTCTCGTAGGAATGGTTTGGGGTTTATCGGTGTAAACTATCTCTTTTTTGTTAGTATAAGTTGGACTGGTTTAAGCGCTCTTCGAGACACAAAATCTGGCTCTCTAACATGCTCAGCCATCTGAATACTAAAATATAACATACGTCTGCCATGCTGTCAATAAACTGTCGCAATCTACTGTACTCTTGTTATTATTTGTGTATGTTTCAGCTCATCATGATGACCTGAAATACGTGCTAACACATATCAACATCCGTTATGCGTGATAAGAGATAATATAACATATGTATAACTATATATTTTAGATTATATGATGTAGAATAGACTATATTTGGGTTAGTTTCAGCGTGAAATTAGGTTTCCCATTATCATATTCCATTCTGAGCATTGCCCACGTGAAATCGATCATTATTGATGCCAAAGCTAAAGCATAAACCAAAGAGATGGCATAGAAAAAATTACTGTTTCCAGACCCCAGGTCGACCCAGAGATGGTAGAAAATTGGTGACAGGAATATGGCATGTAGCAGCAACAAACATGATATGATAGGATATCTCAAATACCCAAATAATGGTTGAAAAAATGGTAAGAAACTGAGGAAAAAACCAGAGTCACCAAAGGTAGGATATGGCTTCGTAATTGTGATCCAGGCCAAGCAAAGGATGAAAGCATAAAACGGCTGCTTGTGGAAACGAATTGTTAAGGGGGCAATGAAAGAAACAAGGAAAATATTGAATACTGCCTTAAAAAAAGGCAAAAACATATCGAACATTTCAACGAAAAAGTACCACCAAAGACCCAGGTTTGGAAACAACTTCTCGAATCTAACCATAGATCCGTAAGTGGACGATAAGAACTCCCAGGAGCCTCCGGCTGCTGAATAACTTGATCCTAAGAATATGGCCGAAACGCATGCCGTCACTAGCACTAGACTCGCTCTTGATCCATTGGTACGTAAAATAGACATCAATGGTATCGCTAACAAAATAGGGTACAATGAAAGATAACCAGCTGTAGAAATAGACACCGCCGCACCCAAAAAGTTACCTTCCAAAGAACATAACAGTGCGCTGGAAATAGCAGCATTCGTAAATATAACACTAGATCTGCTGGCACATGACAGGAGAACCAGAGGATTCAATGCATACAAAAGACTTGGTAACCAAACTGGCATCTTTAAAATTTTTCTGAACATCCTGCTCATCACTAGCAACTGATACGCTATTAATGTATCAACGCCAGCATATAATAACCCTATCAGACCCTCATGGTTTATAAGCGACATTGCCATGACCAAAAGTGGTGGATGATGGACTACACCACCTCCATACAGTGCAAATCCATTTTGTAACATATAAACACCCTCGCAGAGCGACCTATAAGATGTCATTGGTGTTGAGAACTCAACTGACTTATCAAGTTGCGCCTGTAAAGACGGGAATAGAGCGGTTATAAATAGCCTTAAAACGAAGCATAACCCAATAACTTTAGTCTCGCCATCCATTCTCGTGCCTATGCCACTCCACAATGGCTGCACCACTTATAATTCTGCTTTATTAATCATTGTTCTTTGTTATACTCTGGTATATTGATCAATTCGTATGTTCCGTCGCCAATGAGAATGGGCGTGAGCGAGAGAAAAAAGCAGTTGAAAAACGTTTAAGGACAGTAAACAACTGTTTACCACGGTGGCAATACAAGATCAAAGCAATTCGAATCAATCAATTGCTGAATAGAAGAGACATTAATTGACTTTTAGTCCCGGCAGTAGGTGTTAGGTGAAGCAGTGCTTTTTTTTCTGATCTTTCTATTGCAATTTAAAGGATTGGTTGGCTCATTCAGGATCTGAAGAGGGATAATTCGATTAATTTTTGATTTGGATTGAGAAAATGGATTTTGAGACTAACGAAGACATTAACGGTGTCAGATTTTCTTGGAATGTGTTTCCATCTACTAGGACAGACGCGAATAAGAACGTCGTCCCAGTGGGATGTTTGTACACTCCTTTGAAGGAATATGATGAATTGAATATTGCACCATACAATCCTGTAGTATGTTCAAATCCACAATGTAAGGGTGCATTGAACCCTTATTGTGCTATTGATTTAAGAAATAATTCATGGACCTGTCCTTTCTGTAATTCGAGGAATCATTTACCACCACAATACGCCAGTATGAGTCAGGAAAACATGCCTGTCGAACTACAGAGTACAACAGTAGAGTACATAACCAATAGGCCTGTTCAAATTCCCCCAATTTTTTTCTTTGTTGTTGATATTACATCAGAACAAGAAAATTTGGATGCTTTAAAAGAGTCTATTATTACATCACTTTCGTTGCTACCACCAAACGCTATGGTAGGTTTGATCACTTACGGTAATGTCGTTCAATTGCATGATCTATCTAGTCAAGCCATTGACAGATGTAACGTGTTCAGAGGTGATAGAGAATATCAATTGGAACAATTAGTGGAAATGTTGACAGGACAAAGACCTACTAATACAATTGGAGCTGTACCAAATGCCAAAATTACTCCATTCTCTTTGAATAGATTTTTCTTACCATTGGAGCAAGTTGAATTCAAGTTGAATCAATTGTTGGAGAACTTGGCCCCAGATCAATGGACTGTCCCAGCGGGTCATAGACCTTTAAGAGCAACTGGTTCTGCTTTGAATATTGCTTCTCTAATTTTGCAGGGCTGTTACAAAAATGTTGCTGCGAGAATTATTCTTTTTGCAGCTGGTCCATGTACGGTTTCTCCTGGTTTAATTGTTTCTAATGAACTGAAGGATCCTTTAAGATCTCATCATGATATCGATTCTGATCGTGCTACTCATTACAAGAAGGCTTGTAAATACTATAACCAATTAGCTGAGAGAGTGGCAGCAAATGGTCACACTGTTGATATTTTTACTGGGTGTTATGATCAAATAGGTATGTCTGAGATGAAACAATTAACTGACAATACTGGTGGTGTGCTTCTTTTGACAGATGCTTTCTCAACAGCTATTTTCAAACAATCTTACGTTAGATTATTTTCTAAAGATGAAGAGGGCTATTTGAAGATGGCATTTAACGGCAATATGTCTGTTAAGACAAGTAAAGATTTGAAAATTCAAGGTCTGATTGGACATGCCTCGGCTGTAAAGAAGTCTGATGGCAATAATGTAAGTGATTCCGAAATTGGTATCGGTAGCACTTCAACATGGAAAATGTCTTCGTTATCACCTAATCATACCTATGCTATCTTTTTTGAGATTGCAAACACAGCTGCTGCTACACCCGCCGTAACTGATAAACCACATTTGGCTTATACTCAATTCATTACAACTTATCAACACTCTTCTGGCACTAATCGTGTCAGAGTTACCACAGTAGCAAACCAATTGCTACCATTTGGTGCACCAGCTATTGCAGCTTCTTTCGATCAAGAGGCTGCAGCAGTTTTGATGGCCAGGATTGCTGTCCACAAATCTGAATCCGATGACGGGGCTGATGTGATTAGATGGATCGACAGAACTTTGATTAAACTATGTCAAAAGTATGCTGATTACAATAGAGATGATCCTTCATCTTTTAGATTAGCTCCAAACTTTTCATTATACCCACAATTTACTTATTATTTGAGAAGATCTCAATTTTTGAGCGTTTTTAATAACTCTCCTGATGAAACCGCATTTTACAGACACATTTTCACTAGGGAGGACACCACCAATTCATTGATTATGATTCAACCAACCTTAACATCATTTTCTATGGAAGATGAGCCACAACCAGTTTTGTTAGATTCTGTTTCCGTCAAGCCAAATACCATCTTGTTATTAGATACATTTTTCTTTATCTTGATCTACCATGGCCAGCAAATTGCTCAGTGGAGAAAAGCAGGATATCAAGATGATCCACAATACGCAGACTTTAAGTCTTTGTTAGAGGAACCTAAACTCGAAGCAGCTGAATTGTTAGTAGATAGATTTCCATTACCAAGATTTATTGATACCGAAGAGGGTGGATCACAGGCCAGATTTTTACTATCCAAGTTGAATCCATCGGACAGCTACCAAGATGCTACACACGGTGGATCAACAATTGTTTTAACAGATGATGTTTCATTGCAAAACTTCATGACACATCTACAACAGGTTGCAGTTAGCGGTCAAACATAAGGAGAATTAGAAGCATCATGAAATCCTACGAATCATGAGTTCAAAGGCTTAGTCTTTCTGTTGCTTCAAATTTTGCATTGGCAATTGCATTGATGAAGTTTTTGAATCCATATAAAGACAATAATCATAATAAAATAAGAAAATAGAAAGCGATTACATCGATTAAATGATCATTTCAACTGTACTTTAACTCTTGATTAGTATATATTACGCGTATACCATGCTGTATCTTTTTAAGGGACTCAGAAATGAGGAATATATTTACATCTTAAACTATGCAAACCGTGGTGTCGCGGTATAATCTGTCTACATCCATCTATAGATTGAACATGGGCATATCCAAAGTTACACCATCGAGAATTATAGTATTAGATAGTGGTGATTGTCGTTTACCCAATATATTGATGACGTCTTGTGATACTGCACCACCAAGAACAGCAGAGACTGGGGCAAACTCAACCCCCCTTTGTCTGACAAACTGTTCAACGTAATCATCACATAATATTTCGTGAGAAACGCACAGTTGTTCACACACTGCTGTCGCCTTATTCCTTAGAATCTCAAAAGTGAAATCCTGATTGGCATCCTCCGACAGAAGAAGTGCGAGAGTTAAAGGCACAGCCGGGGACATTCTTTTAGCCTGTCTTCGGCTGATTTTTCCTTTCAAACTCCCTCTTCTCAATATATCTTCTAATGGTTTAAAAATGTGTTTTGTTTTGACTATTTCATACACTTTATTTTTGTCCTCCTCGTCTTCTTTAATTATCACATCAGTGACTTCTACTGCTTCTGACAACTTACCCACTGACGTAGGTTTCGCACTTCTTATCTTTTGGTCTTCAGCATTGAATTCTATCAAATCCACAAATACGTATCCAAAAAGGCCATTGGATCCAGTTAAATATAATGGCAGATTAAATTTTCTGGTGATCTGATTTAGAGCAACCATCTCTCTCATCGTTAACTGTGTGCCAATCACCAAGTCAAATTCTTTAAAATAGTCCAAAGGTTTTTCCAGAAGCTCCTCTTTATCGAAATCAATTTTCACTCTGGGATTTAAATCAAGAATTCTTGTCTTTGCTGCATCAAGCCTCTTGGATCCCACATCATCTTTACAGACATAAAATTGGGCTCCCAAGTCCTCCGCAGTGACTGAATGTGCATCCAATATTGTGAGTGACCCAAGTCCACTAAGCACGATATTTTTGCAGATTTCGGTACCAATTGAACTCAAATTTACCAAAAGTACCTTCGCAGAGCGCATGCGTGCTTGGGCAGCCATACCCCACAACCTAATTTGTCTATCATAAAGAGCAATTTCGTCTGCTGAAAGTTCAATTTCTCCTTTGTTGGATTCCATAATTAACCCTATGAATCTTGGGATCTGTTTGGAGATTACCTTTGAGTAAACTCTTTCACTTCGTTATAGTTTACTTCTCGGTATACCTGTATTTGTCTTAAATGAAACTTTCATGCATAGAGACCGGAAGATCTTTATGTAAAAACTGAAAAACATCTGATGTATATTTTAAGAGAAGTTATTTAACTACTGGTGTAAGAACCAGCACAAAAACCACTAAAGGATCTAATTTTCCCAACTAATCCAATTTAGGTAGATACATAATTCTACCTAAAATTAACAATATATTAAACATCAGAGCATAGGGTCGAAATGGATCTACTTAAAATATTGGATACGAAACCGCTTCCAGCAATTGTTGATGCCAGAACTTTGGGAATTTCTGATGACACATCGGGAGACTATTGGTTGCCAACGACTATGTGCTTATACCAGAAGGAATTGATAGACCAGATTGTTTCGTTACACTATTCAGATATATTGAGATATTTCGAAACCAAAGATTATAAGGAGGATGTCATTGTTGAATCAATGAAAACAATGTGCCTGAACAGTGCATATGTGTCAACTCATCCATATTTATTAATTGATCATTACATGCCGAAATCTTTAATTACTAAGGATATACCATCACATATTGCAGAAACCAGTGGAAAATTTGCGGTATTGCGAGATTTGATAACGCTTGTGCAGGAGTATGAAACAAACACAGCTATTGTGTGCAGACCTGGAAGGACTATGGACCTTTTGGAAGCACTTCTACTAGGCAATAAAGTTAATATAAAAAGATACGACAACCATTCAATAAAATCAAAGCAAAAGCCTAGAAACTTTGCATGCACTTGTCATCTATTTCCCTCAGAAAATCTAGATCTCAAGAAGCACTCTTTGAAATCTTCCAGCCAATTCGATATGCTGATAAGTTTAGATCCCACGGTTGACACCGATAGACCTGAGATACAGGCGATACTTAAACATCAAAGACATCAGAGACGTTTGGAGTCGCATGCTCCGATTGTTCGATTGGCAACTATTAATTCTATAGATCACTGTGAACTTTATTTTGGAAGGCATTACAAAAAAAATAGCAGAGAATTTCTCGAAAATGTAACTGCAGCAGCAGTTGTGCTAAGAGACAGAGTGGGTACCTTGCCACCTGATTTACGACCAATTTATGCACAAAACTTGAGGTACTTGATTGATTGGCTAGAAGATCCCAGCATATCTTGGCCTTTGCCAGATGTATACTGCATTAAAAAGTATACACCAATGGATGTTGAAAGTTCTTTACTAACCGAGGTTCACTACAGTCAAATTGAGGATGAATTAGAAGCAGCCTTTCGTAATGGCAGGAAGAGGGGTCGTGGAAAAAATGAAAAAGAGGCATGCAAAAATCCTGAAATAGCATCTTTTTACCACTCGAAAAGACTGCAAAATGACTATACTACCAATCCTATCAAACAAAATATGGCACAGTTAACGGGTATTTCGATTGCCACTAAATCTTGTAACGCTGATTATCATCTTTATAGTGGAATATTAACTCATAAGCTCATTCAATCCATTGGCCAACACTATGCAGATCTGGAACTTCAACGTCAGGAATTAGACGGCTATGATAACATGGATCCATTGCAAAAATCACATGAACTATTTTTCAAGGGCGAACTTTCGACTATGACTGAGAAGCTGACATCCCAAACATCCACAACGTCTTTGAATTTTCTAAAATCAGATGAATTCGATAAAGATAATGATAAGAAGCATGAAGAGATAAATTCAACTATCAATTCGATTGATAGGATACTTGAACAGATGACAGAAAAAGGAGATAAGTATATGTTACTACGGTCACTCTATATAGAACATGATGAGCTACAGGAAAAGTTAGAAAAGGAAAAGAGCCAGTCACTTTCAAAAGCCACAGAGGGTGAATATACTTCTAAAGAATGTGAAAGAGCTAATAAATCAATCGAGGAAAGTCTTCAGGAAATTGAAATTCAAAATATGAAGCTGACCGAATTAAGAGATGCTTTCGATAGAAAATCGACAAGTTCTGGACAAGAAAAAGAGAAGGTACTTGGTTCCATTTCCAGCCTCCAATCTTCCATCAAAGGGGAGAGGGAAAAGTACCAGTTATTGGAGTCGAATCTTAAGGAACTTATTGTGAGGTTAAACAATCTTCCGACTCCTCGAGCACGCGTTTCTAATGGGAAAAACAACACTGGGAGAAGATACAAAAACTTGGGCTAATGGCAAGTTTGATATTCAATAAAACCTATTATTTATCAAGTCCCCATAGTTTTATTGATCTATCCCAACTTGAACTTACTATAAATTCAGAATTACTTGAGATGTCGGCACAGAGAACCTTATCAGTATGTCCTTTCAAAGATTTTATTTTTAACCAATTGTCAGTGCTAAAAGCATTGATATTTTTATCGTAGCCACTGGAGATTAACGTATGTGAATATTCACGATCAAATTTGACACTAGAGATAATGCTGTTATGAGCCAATATAGTGAACGCATCTGTGGCTTTACGTAAATCCCACACTTTTATGGTCCCGTCACCTGCACCCGTCGCAATTGTATACCCATCTGATGACCAATCAACACAGTATATCGGTTTAACGTGACCCCTCAGCACCATTGGACATTTTCCGGACCGGATATCCCATACAATTCCACAGTGATCTACACCTGCACTGCAAACCAGTGAGCCGTCTTGCTGGAAGCTGATGCTATACACCTCTTTCCCATGTCCTTCCTGTAAAAGTATTTCCTTTCCGGCATTTATATCCCAGAGTCTCCACGTCATGTCAAATGAGGCACTTGCAACGTATTTATTACTTGGATGGAAAGCAGCGTCTGTTACACGGCGCTCATGGCCTTCCAACATTAATACTTCCTGTATCTTGTTATCTTCGACTTTAAATAGTTTAACGTAAGCATCTTCTGCTCCACTTACGATCATGCTATCATCTGAACTCCATTCTATACCTCCAACCTTTCCCTGATGAATATTATCCAATGCACAGACGACGCTTAATGAACCTACGTCACATATTTTGAGACCACCATCCCAATCTGCTACTGCAATATATTTGTCATCACTTGATAGTTTGACTTGCGATACTGGGCGTGTAGAAGCAAGTTGTGAACCCATTAGCTCCATGTGGCTTATCTTTCGGTTTATATCTCGCCTTCTGTTAATAACCTGTGGTATTTCAACTGAGCTTATCTCTCTGGACCGTCTCAACAATCTCTCTTTAGATTTTTCATATGTATATTTGATAAGAAATTTTCTTGCATTTATCAATTCTAGACAAGCGGGGGTATAGAAATCCTCTTCTTCTTCTTCTTCTTTTTCTTCAGTTTCATTTTGAGTTCCTAAGAGATTTGCTTCAACTTTGCCCTTTTTAATGTGAGCTTTGAATGCTGAGAGGTAATTCTGGTTCAAGAAGAGTAATTCAGACAATCTCTCTCTTCTTTTAAATTCATCTTCTGATCCAAAAGTTTCAGGTTCATTTAAAAACCTTAGCGCATCCTTGACCTCTTTATCATCGGTTGGAATCAATTCCAACTTTTCCTTCTGTTGATATTGCAATCTTCGCAGGTTCTCTGCAGTAATCTTACCATTCCCACCAGCATCCTTATTTATTTGAACCTCCAAGTTATCATATGTCCTCTTTACACTGTTAGACATGAGGAAGTATGTTATTCAATTCAGTCTCATCAATCAATTTGGTATTATTTTCATTAATGTTTTGATAAAGGCGTTATGGAATGTGAACGCTGTGGAAAACTTCATTTGAGGAATGAAAACTGTAAGAGGTAATATGCCTATCAAGGAACGATCTTCTCTACTTAAGGAGAAGCATATTCAATATATAGTTGGCCTGGACAAGAAGCAGGATACTTTAGAATATTGGTTAACTGAACATTTGCGAATAAATGGAGTATATTGGGGATTAACAGCGTTATGCGTGCTCGATGCCAAGGATAAATTTAAACAAAATGAAGTAATAGAGTTCGTATTGAGCTGCTATGTAGACTCTACAGGGGGGTTTGCAGCATTTCCCCGCCATGATGCTCATCTAGTTTCAACTTTATCAGGCATTCAATTGCTTAAGATGTATAATGCGCTCGATAGCCTCTCGGAAGTTCAGATTGAAAAATGTGTGCAGTTCATTGAGAGTAATCAATTAGAGGATGGATCCTTTCAAGGAGATAGGTTTGGAGAGGTAGATACACGATTTGTTTATACAGCCTTGAGTTCTTTGTCAATATTAGAACGATTAACAGCGAAAGTAGTTGATCCAGCGGTTGCATTCATTCTACGCTGTTATAACTTTGATGGTGGCTTTGGTCTATGTCCTGGTGCTGAAAGTCATGCTGCAATGGTCTTTACATGTTTAGGGGCTCTAGCAGTTGTTAACCGTTTGGACGCTTTAACAGATGAACAGATTGACGAGATAGGGTGGTGGCTTTGTGAACGGCAACTACCTGAGGGGGGGCTTAATGGAAGACCTAGTAAGCTCCCAGATGTATGTTACAGTTGGTGGGTTCTTTCCTCATTAGCCCTGATTAACAGGCTTGAATGGATTGACTTTGAAAAACTACGTTATTTTATATTAGATTGCCAAGATGAAAAGAAGGGCGGCATCAGCGACCGCCCTGATAATGAGGTTGATGTCTTTCACACAGTTTTTGGTATCACGGGACTGAGTTTGATGGGATATGAAGACCTCATACCAATTGATCCCACCTACTGTATGACTTATGATGTCACAAATACTATTAAAAAATATCCGTATAATTAGATTACTCTCTAAATAATGCACTATTTGCGATCTTTTCTAAAATGCTAACTCCTCTTGAGAAACTCTTTTGAGGGATGGTCTGTATTCAATATATCTTGCTTTCTTCCCAACGATAAATTTTCCTGGATTGATTGATTTACAACCGTTGTAGGTCAAGTCAAATTGTGGAGCGGATGTATCACATACAATGAGTGTGGACGGTATAGGATACATACTCAATGCCTGATCTAAATTCCAAACCAATGGTCGTATCGCAGAGGTAAAAGGTGAGATTTGTCCCTGATCGAGAAGTGTTTTCACAAGTTTTCGGGATTCCTTGATTTT
Source organism: Zygotorulaspora sp. UFMG-CM-Y6047 (assembly GCA_030571275.1). Classification (NCBI taxonomy): domain Eukaryota; kingdom Fungi; phylum Ascomycota; class Saccharomycetes; order Saccharomycetales; family Saccharomycetaceae; genus Zygotorulaspora; species Zygotorulaspora sp. UFMG-CM-Y6047. Next base: position 182,419 of record JAJLXM010000017.1, on the reverse strand, counting down.
GGCAGGGAGCTTATCTCTGCCCTTTACTAACTGGTCAATATTTATCTTATTTTCCGCTAAAACTTTCTCTTGTATTTCATTCTCTGCTCTGGCCTCTTGTTCTGCTTGTTCGATGATTGGAAATGATATATTGTGTCGTTTGAACCGGGAAGTCATATCGTCCCGTGTTATAAGAATTTCTTGCGACAAGTAAGCAATTCTTGTTGGATTTGATGCTAAAATGACATTCTTGCAAACCTTTTTAAGCTTACTGGTAAAAGTGGATGGGATTGGTTGTATTGGCCACACATTTGCAGCACTTAGAGACACCATAGATCCCCATGGATCATTAACCCCTGGAACGAAAACTAATCTGGAGACTTTAGTTATATTGTCAAATTCAGAGAGTAAATCAGCAAGCCGATTGAAGTTTGTTCTATACTGGGTTGTGGAGCTCACATTTCTGCTACTCATTGATGCATGTACAGGAACGGCTGAGAAAGAACCATGAAAAATTATAACAATAGGCGGATCATCCTCAAGACTCTTAAAGATTTTGCGAAGTGCATCGAATGTAGAAGATTCATCTAGAAATATATCTCCACCTAATATAACAAATCTATGATCAACAAGCTCTTTCTCTAATAGATGTAGTCTCACTTTTAATTCAGTGTCTAATCTTGGTACAAACTTGGAATTAGATGAACTGTGGATACCTAAAAGATCTAAATTACCGATGGCATCCAAAGTGATTTCTCTCCTCTCGCCAGGAGGATGTGTCAATGAAGAAACATGGAACCGATTTCCAACAGTGTAGTATATTCCTTCCGCCAATACAAAACATCCTGGAACATAGTATAGTCCAGGAGTTGGCACAGCCTGTGAAAGATCTATCTCCACTGTCCCGGATGGATCCTCCAAACACCAAATTCCTTTTGGGTTCTTGGCCAATAGACCTAACAAAAGAAAACTCTGTCCATCCCGTCCAACTAGGTTTTTAATTTGAGTGATAGACATAGAAGCTAACATTCCGGGCAGACTATCGGTTCCTGACAAATCATTCTGCAAAGCAATAATTGAAGATAATGGATTGAACGTATCTGTTTTTTGAAAGTTTTCATTTCTGAGAACCCTATCTCTTACAAGGTAAAACCTTGTGGAGAAAAGCTCCACCTTAGATTTGATATTTGGAAGGTCAAATCCTTTCAATTCTTGGCTCGAATCCTGCAGAGCAGCGGGACCAAACACAAATTGCAATTTCCTAGGGTCATAAGAGTACTTAGGCTGTTCGGTCGCGTTTACAATTTTGAAGTAGTTTTTCCAATCAAGTTGTTCCTTTTCTTCCTCCGCCGTTGTGTCACCACCATTTTCGTTTTGCTCGGTTCTTTGGTTAATAGGTTCAGGTGACACTGGAATTGGTGATTCTAATTTCTGCGACTCTAAAATTGGAGAGGCAGGAATCTCTAGCTCAGCATCCGTTTCTATCGTCTCTTCCTGAGTATCATTATTAACCAATAATTTATCAAGAGTCCCTTGTTTCTGCTTCCCCAACCCATCCTCCACAGCACCTCTTTCCTTATTTTCAGCCAGCAGGCTACGAGCAGTCGGTAGTATCCCTACATTTGTAGCCGAGGTGGCCTTCTCTCTCTCTTTCATTTCTGAAATCACATCTTTCACGCCTTGCCCATCCACAAACACACCTCTCTCCTGCTGCTTCCATACAATGGCAAACTTCTCCAGGAATTGAACCGTAATATTGTTCTTCTTCCAATCAGTGCCAAAAGTTTTACCCACAAAATCTGCTAGTATCGCCAGTCCATCAGATTTGATATTCAGTCCATATTTCTTCGATAACACTCTATAAGCCAATGGCCGTAATAATGGTGGTTGTATCTTTACAGGAAGTACATTACCACTGCTGAACATAATAAAGAACTCTCGACCTTTGATAAAATCTTCAGAACCGTTTTTGTTACCGTTCTCTTGTAGATATATCTTCACATATAACGGACGCGTTTCTTAGGGCTTCTCGCCAAAACACGTGTTTTTTATGCCTGAAGAACAGTCTATAATGTTTAAAGTAATGCCAACTCTTGAATTAATGTCACAATAGAATTGAAACATAAAAAACTGTCAGTAAACTGTCTGCTTTGTACTGAAATAGCTTTTATTGATACTGCTTTATTAACCTCTGCGACAATTTCTCTATATAGTTATCTTTGTCGTTACGTTTTGTGGAAAAAGCGAAATAACAGGAGAATAAATCAAACTTTGGGAGGAAAGAAAGACCATTGCAAATCCTTATCAGTGTTAGGTTTCGAGTCAGAAGGTTATATCATGCTTGAATCAGTCGGAAAGCTGTTAGGTGATTTTTTTGGGACTAATAACGATACCAACGGAGATGATCAAAATAGTTTGGGTAGGGATAAGAGGAAAAAAGAGTATGGCAGCTTGGATGACATAAGAAATCCAAATATGCGTAGTAATGGTACAGCAAGAACACGGTATAAACAGCGATTGGATAGGAGAAACAAATCGAGGGTAAATGAGGGATTGTTACAAAGTGGGTTGGGTGATCAACGCAGGAGTTCTCGAAATAAAGTGAGAAAGCCACATGATGAAGTGAGGAAGGGAGGAAAATTGTATTCCATGTGGAAGGGCCTGAAAACAATATTCTCAAATGAGGAGCAGGATCTGACGTTGTTGCGACAGGCGTGCGGCAACGTGAATAGCATGGTTCTACAAAACAAAAAAACAGATGGAATCGAGGATAGAAAAAGGCTGAAAGAACGGATTGCAAGGAGTGAAGCATTTAAAAAGAAGCTATTAGAGATCAAATATGACGACAAAATGCTAGAACAACTCAGGCGAGGGAGATCGAGGTTTCCAAGACTTGGAACTCGCTCTTTAAAATCACACGAGAGACAAGCATATAATATTGAGGGCGACCAGAGAACGCTGCTCCAAAGAAAGGTAGAGGATCTGGAGCAAAATGTACGGAAAATCACAAGGGATTTGCATATAACGCAGAAGAAGCTGAAATTCGCCCAGGAGAAGAATCTGCTGCTGGAATCGTTGTTAGACGATGCAAATATCGACAGCGAATATGTAAAATCGAAAAGAGATATGAAAAATATTCAAAAGGAAAATTTGAAACCTGAATCAGAGCTACCACCCTCTCCAAGGCGGACAGTAAATCCTTTATTTACTTCAAGCCCCATGAGAAATCCTGCTACAACTTCCAATGCAAATGTGAACACACTAGAAACAGGTCCAACCTCCGCAACCGACTTTTATAATAAGTACCCAAAAATTCCAGAGACTGAGTCCCTGATGCAAAACCAGCGATCACATTCATTGTCACCTATAAGGATAGATTACTCGAAATATTCTGTATAGTGCTGTTTTATTTCTCGAGTAGTAACCCGGACATCAGTTAGTCTCTGAAGAATGAAAGTTCTCACTCTTGGTAAATGAATCATGCTCAATGAAAGGAGATTGATAATTGTAGTATTATAGGCTAGATTGAGGTCAGATTTAGTTTTGTGTATTTTAATAGGTATCAAGGGGCAGTTCAAGGGACCATTTTTTTTTTGTTTGATTTTTTGTTTCAGTCTAATATCCTAGTGTTAACGTTTAACTGGATATCAGATGAGCACGGGTGACTTCTTGACGAAGGGGATTGAGCTTATTCAAAAAGCTATTGATTTAGATACAGCCACCCAATATGATGAAGCATATACCTCATATTACAATGGGCTCGATTATTTGATGCTGGCGTTGAAGTATGAGAAAAATCCCAAGTCGAAAGAGCTTATTAGAGCCAAGTTCACCGAATATTTGAATAGAGCAGAACAATTGAAACAACACCTGGAAGCCGAGGAGGAGAATAAGAAGAATAATGTGAATGGTAATAGTACTAGTAGTGGAAATGCTAAAAAGGTTTCAAACGATGATGAATCTGATGATAGCAAGAAGTTAAGAGGTGCATTATCAGGAGCCATATTAACAGAGAAACCAAATGTGAGATGGGAAGATATTGCAGGTTTAGAAGGGGCTAAAGAAGCTTTGAAAGAAGCTGTCATATTGCCTGTAAAATTCCCACATTTGTTCAAAGGAAATCGTAAACCTACGTCGGGGATTTTATTGTATGGACCACCTGGTACTGGTAAATCGTATCTTGCAAAAGCAGTTGCTACTGAAGCAAATTCTACATTTTTCAGTATAAGTTCAAGTGACTTGGTTTCCAAATGGATGGGTGAATCAGAAAGATTGGTTAAACAGCTTTTTGCAATGGCACGGGAAAATAAGCCCTCCATTATTTTCATTGACGAGGTGGATGCATTGACTGGTCAAAGAGGTGATGGTGAAAGTGAGGCTAGTAGAAGAATCAAAACAGAATTGTTGGTCCAGATGAACGGTGTCGGGAGCGATTCGGAGGGGGTCCTTGTGTTAGGCGCAACCAATATTCCATGGCAATTAGATAGTGCTATCAGGAGAAGATTTGAAAAGAGAATATATATACCACTGCCAGATTTAGCTGCACGGACAAAAATGTTTGAGATAAATGTTGGCGAAACACCATGTTCTCTAACAAAGGAAGAATTCAGAACCTTGGGTCAAATGACAGAAGGTTACTCTGGTAGTGATATAGCTGTTGCAGTAAAGGATGCTCTAATGCAACCAATCAGAAAAATTCAAATGGCAACTCATTTTAAAGACGTTTCTCATGATTCAGAACAAAAAAGACTTACACCATGCTCACCTGGCGACAAAGATGCTATTGAATTAAGTTGGACAGATATTGAGGCAGATGAGCTACAAGAGCCTGATCTAACAATAAAAGATTTTTTGAAGGCCATCAAAACCACAAGGCCTACAGTAAACGAAGAGGATTTGCGGAAACAGGAAGAGTTTACAAACGATTTTGGTCAAGAAGGAAATTAAAACAAATAATCCAGATAAGCTAATCTATGCAATATAAAGTAAGTTTCACAACATAAAGAGTAACGCATTAATACTTAATAACATAGCATTCTAAACTAAAAAGAGGGCCTGGCTCATTTGTAAATGCTGGTATTATTTTCAGCATCTGTAACTTTAGCACTTTGTATTTTGACTTTAACGATAACCGTCTTATCATCTTGAATGAAAACATGGGCATCCGGATTGGTTTTCAGAAGCAGATTCTTGTAGTGACATGATTCCTCGCTTTTAGGTGATATGACAGCTGCCTCTCCTCTAATAGTAGCACTCATCTGGAATAGTTCAGACTGATTCAATTCTTGAAGAAGGTTCAGAAGTTTGCTTGAATGGAGAGTACCTGATACTTCTGGTTGTGTTGATGGTTCTGGAGTAGATGTTTGTGATGAAGTGCGCTTTCTTAATGAGAGGTTCTTTGCTGTAATCCAATCATGGAATAATAAAGAGACAATAGGGTTGGTAATAATGTTTTCATATTTTTCTGTATTATTCAAAGTAGCAAATACGATATAGCTATTGGATCGATCCTCGAGGGCAAAGGTTTGCTTGCCAGGAACGTATATGTAATTCATTAGACTCACCGATGGTACGCAGTCAGTTGAGCATGTAGCAACGTGAACATATTTGGAAGTTTTAATAAGGTCTAAAAGATGATTGGGGAATTGCTCAACACAGGACATATTGAAGGATGGTATTCAAGTCAGATTAAACTATTTCCATTAATCGTATGGGTGTATTTATGCGTTCTTATTTGTCTAATCCTTAAAAGTCTTGCATATTTCATATCGAAAGAGCAAAATGGGAAATCGTGATCATGTGACTACATAGAATGATTATTCAATGTATATAGTATTAATTATATTAAAGGATCCGATTGATAAGTGATTGTTTTTGGAGAGTTAATATGCTGCTCATGCCGAATGTCCAAGGTGTAAAAACATGTCTTTCGCATAAGGAAATTTCAAACCAACTATTACTTAGAAAAAGTCCAAATTAAACTTTTATTCGTGCTGATTTGTTCAAGCTGAATTACAGTCGTTCTGAATCGTAATAACCATTTTGGTGATGTTGTACCCTTATTTTGAGAAAGATGTTTTGAATATAAAAATCATCTTACTTTTCATTTTTTAACTTTTCCGCTTTCAATTCTATAATGGTGTCCTCCCATTGCATGAGTGCATTTTTGCACATTGGATGAAATTGTTCCAAATTAGAGTCATTGACAATGACTTTGAATAGTTTGTGTAACTTACTCTCTCTCAGCGCATCCAAATCAAAGAATGGAGGTTCATTATCCAGATTTTGCGAAATCTTTTTTAACATATTATGCGACTCCTCGATCTCTTCCTCTGTTGGTGGATCATCCCTTTGAACCAGGTTCTTCTGTATTCTCCGTCTGAAAAGAAGTGATATCTCTACCCTACGTTTCCAGTCAAGTTTGGTTCGCCTTTCTTTGTCTTTCTCCTGAAGTTTATGTGTACTGTCCTTCGATTCATTTCGTGTCCTTTTATCTAACTTTTCTCCTGTATTCGGTGTATTCTGCCGTAATTCATTAGAGGAATAATCGTATTTTACTCTTTTTGACTTTGGTCCCGAAGTATAGTTATCTGTGATTTCATTTGAATCTGTCAGAGGGGAATTTGAGGCCGTTTTTTTTAAACGCATTTTACGTTTAACATTACCATTGCTTCTAATTTTGTCGATGAATGGATCTTCTCCAGACTTGATATTGCCATTCACTATTGTTTCCTCTAGATCATCATCTCTACCTTCTTCTTGAAATCTGTCAACAATGAAATCATGTAAACTTTTAAAATTGCTAGCTTGTTGGTATGCTTCCAACAGGTCGGATTGACCAGATCCAGAGCCATTGGAATCCAAATATCGTTCGATATCTTCATTTTGCAGTCTCTGCAATCTGTGTGGCTGCTCCCAGTAATATGTTGGATCATTAAAGAAACAAACAGCAACACAATTTGGTTTTTTCTTGCGATAAACGTCTGATCGGAGCAATGTTTGTGGGTAAACAACGGCAGGCCATGGAGGAAAAGAGCCCACCTTACAAAGCACCAGATCGCCAGTCTTCAATGATCGACTCATAGTATCCTGAATATTGTGGGCTGTATTTTACTATTCAATTCCAGATTCTGAACCAGATACACCACTTTGGCTGGCTCCTCACAAACACACAACAAGAACCACTCCTCAATTAGAAAACAAAATAGCGTCAGCCTAATAGCAACAAAATTAAGTAATAACTGCTATGCTCGATCAGTCCAAACGAACCAGATTCCCTGTGTTTTGATTTAAATCCCGACGACTATGTTTGCTTCTTGATTCCTTTAGGCGTTATCTTGCATTTCACACGCTTGTCATAATCAACAGTCCGAATTTTAAATTGATTTTAGCCGGGTAACAAATTGTTTCAGCGGCTAAAGGCGAAGGACTTGTGAGAAATAGTATATTCATCTGCTTTAAGTAGTATTGTAATTCAGGAAAGTGGTAATAGAGACTGCTAGTAGTTTCTAATTAAGAACAGTTTCATATAATACATGGATATTATTTATTAGGTGCTGTGTGACAAGTAACTTTTAATTTCTAACGTCAATAAACGACAATGGGTGGGCGGAATAAACTAAATCACCCCTGTTGGAAGCTTTCTTCTTGGACCCTTTGCTCTTGTTTTTGTAACATGTTTGAGAGAGTCACTTGTACGCGAACAATCATTGTCCGAAACTGGGGTTGGAGGAGAATACTTTATATCTTTGTTATCATTAGCAAAACTTGATCCAGACGATAATGTAGATATAGATCTGGAGCTTGCAAAGACAGCATCAAGTTCGTTTTTAAATGAATTATCATTCTTTGGAAGTTGATCGATGTTCTTAGTGTGTTGTCTTAAAAATTCAGCCTTTTTCAAAGCTTCTGGCATTGATATTTTACGAGATGGAATAGGCGGAGCGTGTTTGGTCTTACTCAAACTCCTCAGCTTTTCCAGTGCTTCTGGTACATCAGTTTTGATACCTGGCGACTCAGGTTGAACTTTGTTCAACTTGACAAGGGGCTCTATTCTTGGTTTACTTTTCTGTGGAGAGCCATTGAGTGAGGCAGACACTTGTACAGGTTTAAGTTTTATTGTCGCCTGAGAAATCCTTTTTGGGGGTATGATGGGCTTCTCCTTTGGTGTAATACGTAATTTAACATTAGCAAACTCGATTTCTTGATGAGGAAACGCATGTTTCTCTGGGCTATCATTTATCTTTTTAGTATTTGCTTGGAGAACAGATGGTTTAACCGGCAATGATGGTTTAGCAGGTAATGATGGCTTAGTGGACAATGGTAGTTTAGTGGATAACGATGGTTTAGGTGGGATTGTTGGTTTTGGTTTAGTAGTAACTGTCGGTGTAGTTTCAATACCATGATGTTCTTCGGACTTGAGCACGAAATGTGTATTTGCGCTTAAACTAACGCGAGGCTTTGGTTTGGGGATTGGTGCTTGCTTGGGATTAGGACTACCTGGATCAATTTCCATATTTTTGAGAGCTGAATTAATGAAACTGTCAGGTTTGGACTCACGATTGGTAACAATTGGAGAGGTATTGGCATGTTTCGTCATAGAAGTTTCCGCAAGAGATGGAGATATGTCTTTTTTCTGCATAGAATCTAGAAAATTCAAATGTGAAAGATTGGTTTTTTTTGGTGTTTTTGGAATATCTGTATCTCCGTATTTCAAGGTCCCAGATTCATGCGGACTTGTGTAATCTGTTAATTTATTTTTTTCTATTGAAGATAAGAAAGTGTCTTGTTCTAGCTTGCTCTTGACCAACGTATCATCTACTTTGGCAGGTTTAGTATTTTGCCATTTGCGTGGTACAGGTGGGGGTGCAACCTTTTTCGCTTTAGTCGCAGCATTATCTCTTTTCACATCATTAACGTGTCTGTTTGTGAGTGTTTTAAAGTTACGCGAATCATCCGTATTACCATCCTTTAGCACCTGCTTGTTAGACCTCCTGGTTGGTAACCATGGTGGGTTCTCCTCAAGTGTAACTGAAGGTTTATTTAAATATTTCCGAACAGGCAAAGAGGGCGGTTCTTCTTCATCTATGCCAGATCTCAAATTGGGCCCATTGAGAGTAACTCTAGAAGATAATTTTGCATGGTTAAGATCATTTCTCGGTCTACCCCTACTCGGAAGTTTTAGACGACTTTCTCTCGCAACTTCGTTAGTAGAGCTGTTTAGATCTAATTTCAATTTTTGTAACAAAAAGTAATCTTCTTCTGATATAGCGTAGGTTCTATTGGAGCTTGGCGTGGTGTCATAATTAGATATTTCATCCACCTCAAAACCTAGGTCAGATTTATTGTATTTGGGTTTCGTTGGAGAAAAAGTCTTTTCATAATTGTAAGCTGATTTATATGCAAGATCTTTATTTGAGATTAGCACCTCTTCAACACCCTGCTCATAGTTAAATGAGCTGGAGTCATCATTAAGAAGTCTTCTTGCATGATCGGTATCCTCCTGGGTAAATCTTGAGCTTAAAAACTCAGGTTTTCCTTTCAACTGGGGCTTTTCTTTCACGCTTCCACGCTGTTTAGAATCATATTCTTCAACTCTCTTTAAGAATTCTTCAGTTTCTGGATCACGTTGTTTCCTTGCACACATTTGTGAGCAATTGGTACCTCGACAATTGATATTTGATCAACTGGAAAGCGCCGAAATGACAATAGTTCATCCAATTTTGAACAACATTGAATGAGCTTTATTGTTTAAATGATCACTAAAAACGACATGATTGATTACTATAGTCATTGATCATCTCTATACAGATTATATATTCTGATGTATGTGCCATTGGTTTATTTACCTTTTCGAGAGTATTGTACAGTATCTTTGACTAGCTACAATAGTAATGTACTTGCAGCTCCTAACGCAATTCAATACGTTGCTTCTTTGTAGACAAATAAACATTGAATCCACAAAAGACAAAGAACATCAGGTAGACCAAAGCAGCTAAGTAGACAGTGTGTGCTACTCTGTGTAAATGTGATTTGTTATGTTAGTAATTGGTTCTAGCAAAGAACTGTAAAAGTCAAAAAAGAACATACGCAGGACCATCTTCTGGGTCATTTATGGAACCAACAAATGATTCATGATTGGTGTTGAATAAATGTGCAACAACGGATAGGATAACCACACCGAATGCGGACAGAATTGTGCAGAACCAAGCTTTTCCAGACTTCATCTTAATGGGCAATATAACGTACCCACATAACTGTTGTTAGTATACTGATAAATTATCACTAACTCGGTTAAAACAATATAATTTGACATACGGATACGACAGGTTTCATAACGAATTCTAACGTTCTATATTGAGTTTGCTTCTCTAATTTTATTTTCCCTTTATTGTAGTGGAATGAAGTTGGTTTTTAACATCGAGGGTTGCATGCTGCAACATCTCGCGAGTGAAAAACGATTTTAAGCTAAAACAGAATGTAGTAAAATAGATTAATAGCAAGCTTTTGAAATGATGTTGTGAAAACTTCTCCCAGGATTATTCAGACCAATTCCTCAAGAATATAAAGAGAATTTTTTTTCATCAAGCTAGCTTGGTGATCATGACATTATGTTGTTAATATCTACTTAATGTTAGCGTGTGTGCTACTTATGGAGTTCTCACTGAAAAGTTTGGTTGTAATAAATGTGACAGTGCTATATAACAAAAACTGAAGGAAACATGAATTAGGTTGACAATCAAGCCTTCAACGCAGCAGGTTTTCCATAGGTAGAAATACAGTAGCCACCAGATGGAAAATCACGTGATGTAGTATTACGACGAGCACAAGAGAATACTATTTAGGACCTACTTAACGCTTAAAAAGCCTAGTAATGGTTTCTTATACTAGTCAAACAGCAACTGATCCAGCCAAAAATACTTTAAAATTTCATTTTGGGCTCTCGTCGACAATTGGAGTAATTGTAGTGTGACAATTCTTTGTATGTAACTAATATCATCTAGTCTAACCTTTATGCCTTTGTATTGATCATGGATGTCGTAGTACGTGATAACGAAAAAACTACAGCTATAAAAGAGATCAGCGGCTATAAGCTATTAATATCACTATTACATTAAGAAGAAGGATAGAAGATTTTAATTAGATCAAGTTATATGTCACAGTCAGGTTAAATTGCTTTGGATTTTTACGAACAGGAATAAGTTGATGCAGGATCATTACTTGGAATAAACAATGGGATAACTCTGAATAGTTATCTAAAGTGTTGGAACTGATAATATAAACGGAATATAGATAAAAGAGACTGACAAGTCAAGAATCCATCATGATTAGCAAATAACTGAAATAATATTGGGCCCAAATAGGAATATCGTCGATGTGGAAGAAGATCGACTGTTATTGATTGCGAGACGATTACATAATGGGAATCTTAACACGATATGTTCTGTCATCATAAGTCAGCCATAATGCTTGTACAAGTAAATCACTGGGACTGAAAGAATTATCTGTTCAAACTGAAACTCTGACACTCTGGATGTATAGTATACTCCTTTACAGAGGTGCACTATAACTCAATAGGTGTAAAATCGTGACCTATAAATATGAGCGCTTTATATAATGTTAATCCGCCTTGATCTACAGCTTTCTTAGATTTATTCCTAGAGAGAGGAGGATATTTTTCAGAATATCTAATTCAGTTACATTCAGTATCCATTTTCATAAATATCAATGTCTAACATCATTAATTCTCCTAACTGTTGGAACAGCGTTCAGTATAGAGGTGTGGCTGCCAGTTGTCGGATATGCTGCTTTTGCTATTTTTCCAATTCATCGTATGATGAAAAATTGTTGTCCGACATATTGTTTGCAATGATTCGATGTAGTGCATTTTTTTGATATATAAAGCAGACTTTCTATAATGTTCCCGAGTCTATCTTATGTGTATAGGAGGGAGAGGCAGTTCGTGTGTATATTTAAGTCACGAACTCGGCATATAGAATTGTTTACCATGTTTCAATTATCTCAATCCTCTTACCTAATAACGTCAGTAAAATCCAGAAATTCTTTCAAAACTAACTCATCAAAGAGCACTTCTTTCCAATAAATAACCTTTGAACTCTATCAGGCGCCCTTTCATGATGTGTTTATATCCTTATATAAAAAAAGACAGTAATAATAAACAAGGTCTCTTGGCCCAGTTGGTTAAGGCACCGTGCTAATAACGCGGGGATCAGCGGTTCGATCCCGCTAGAGACCATTTTTTTTGAGAATAAAAAACCCTACAATTTTTTTAAATTGTTTCGGTTTTCTACTCAATATTATATTAAAATACATTTGCTTTGATTTGATTACTTAATTATAAACCTTCGAATTTAGTTATACCATGTGAATTATTGTATGGTTTATCTTTGGCAATCTTTCTCTTCTTCTCTTTTCGTTTCTTCAAATCCTTTGAGTGGTCATCCGCCAGTCTTTTAGATGTTGCCTCTTGATCAGATTCATTATCACCCATTATATCTTTATTTAACTCCGCAATTAGTTCTTCTCTGGAGAGACCGATATTTTTAGTATCGCTAGGGTCCAAATTTAACTGATCATCAGTATTATTGTCCGAGTCATCATCTGTGTTGTTAACTGAGTTATCTTCCGAGTCATCGTCAGAATTACCTTTGGCATTATTTTCTTCAAGTTTTTCCCAGACGTCAGATGTATCACTATCACATTGTTCATCTTCAGCATCCTCTTCTTCAGAGGAAGAAGAGGATGAATCTTCAAAGCTTTCTTCTTCTTCATCAGTTCCGTTAGGTTCCTCGTTTTTGAACTCCCAAATCAGAACCTTGTCCATCCCACCGGAAGTGATTCTATATTCAAAATCTAAATCCAGAAATGCAACCTCGTCGATACTGCTATGTTTTCTGACCTCAACAATACGTCCACTTTTTACATCCGCTTTGTAAATTTTCCCATTGGAACAACCACACCAAACACAATTATCATCTTGTAGGGTCGGTACGATGCAATCTATACTCTCGTTTTTGCATATTTTTATTCTGTTAACTTGATCTTCAAGGTCGTTTTTCTTGGGTTTCCAAACAGTTAAGATTCCTTCACCCATGCCGCACACAACGGTGTCACCAACTTCTGGATCGACAAATGTACCACAAAGTAATTCGTCCTCCTGGTCATCACTTAGCAAAACCTTTCTCTTGGCATCTTTATCGTTCTCGTTAATATCAAAATCAGTTTCATTGGACTCCCTTGCATCCCAATATGCCAAAGTGGTCTGTCCTAGAGAGATATATTTATGAACAGAACGCTTTGAAAAGTTGAATATATCGTTGACAGCATCACAATTGTGAATCTTTTTGATCTCGTTGATAAGTTCAAGTTTTTCGCTATTCAACACCATCACATTACCATCTTCGTCACCCAATAGGAGATAAGGGTGGGTGGGGGATTTAATCAGTTTTGTAATTTTACCTTTCTGATTATTCAATTTGATTTTTTTTACCACCCTACCACTCTCTGCTTCTGCTTTCTTCAAAACGTTGTCAGTACCAATGGAATATATGAAATTTCCTTCATTATCTAAACACAGTCCCCTCACGCTTCCTTTGTGTCTTTTGGTTTTCCAAACCAATTTAACTGGGGAGTTCGATTCATTGGCTTCTGAATCCCCACCGATTTGTTGACAGGTCCAAAGCTTAATCTCCTTTTCCTTCTGGTTTGAGATATCATATTTCGCTCTGTTATCGTCCAAAATCTTCTGCAATTTTTGAGTATCATAAGCATAACAGTATATGTATCCGGTACCTAAGCCACTGAAAAATAAAGCCTTTGAAGGATGGAATCTCAATTGAAATAATGGGTCTGAATAATTCAGTTCCAATATGGGTTTGCTATCACCTACCAATTCTTCTTCGGGTCTAGGTTTTTTGGATTTACCTTTCCATTTTTTCGCCATACCTAAAATAATAACTAATTTTTTGGGTTACTTTGAGACGGTATAAGGAGTTACAACAAATTTTGAGGCTGTTTGAATTTAATTGATCATCTCATCGATTTATATCATCAGATAATCAAAGGGAAAAATTTGTCCAGCTCGACGTCTACAGTGACTATGATTACTACTGCTGTGGAGAGGTTCTTTGAACTATGTCTTGCACGCTGGTTTCCAGGTCTGGAAACTCCTCGATGATCTTATCTGCTAACGAGTCTCTTAATTGCTTGAGACCTTTCATCTTTGCTCTCTGATATTGATTAGATCGGCGTATAGCCTCAACAAACTCTCTTGTGTAGATATCAGGATTTCTTCCATCTTCTATATACTGAACAACTTCGATCGGTATATTCACATTGTTCAATTGGGACTCTGGATCATTAATTTTCTGGTTGAGTTTCGAAAGTCTGTCCACATTTCTTTTCAAGTTGGTGATCATACCTTGAGTGGCTTCGCTCGTACCGGGGAAATCATAAACCGATACACCTAGTTCTATGAAGGATTCAATTATAGATGCCACTTGTTGGTCTACCGTTTCCAATTCTTGTTGGATACCATCTAAGTTGACAGTTTTTGTCATGTTTTTTGTCTATTATTTCTATGGGTTGTTAATTATGATATCAAAAGAGTTCGGCCTGTGCTGAAATGCTATTTTAAACGCAGTTGAGAAGATCGGAAAACTGAACACTCATAAAGACAAGCTAAATTGGCATTAAGTGATATGTTGCTATTGATATGCTTCCAATCAACTGTCATTATTGAAAGTGTAACTCTTTGAGGTATTCAGTTGAAGTTCTTGTATCATGTAATATCACGTGGATTAGATATGGCTATCACAATGTGGCTTTGATGATGAGGTTTAATGAAGTTGACAAATAAGATAAAAATCTTCAGTGCATATATATTCCAAAGCTCAAGTTTTCAGTTAAATCAACTCTTTGAAGGTGTAAGATAGGTGGAATCATAAAATGACCAATACGGGCAAGACTGTTGAACTGAACAATGGTATCACTGTCACTGAAGAACAGTTGACACATTGGAATGATCTGCTCTCCAAGTTGTCTAACCCACAAGACATTCTGAAGTGGGCAATCGTAACGTTCCCAAGTCTGTTCCAGACAACTGCATTTGGACTCACTGGCCTAGCGACAATTGATATGCTTTCAAAGATATCGAATGAGATTAACGCAACAGAGATTGTGCCGCTTATTTTCATAGACACTCTACACCATTTCCCTCAAACATTGGATCTCCTTAAAACCGTGGAACAAAAATATTACGAACCGTTCAAACAACATGTTCACATTTTTAAGCCAGAGGGTTGTTCATCTGAGATGGAATTTGCAGCTAAAAATGGTGACTTATTATGGGAAAAAGATGAAGATCGTTATGACTTTCTTGTTAAAGTTGAACCAGCTCATAGAGCATATAACACTCTCCATTGCACTGCCGTATTGACCGGTCGCAGGAAATCTCAGGGCGCTGCTAGATCAAATTTGAAATTTGTGGAGATCGACGAGCTAAATCACATTATCAAGATCAATCCACTTGCAAATTGGGAATTTAGTCAGGTCAAGAAATACATAGATGAGAACAATGTACCATTTAATGAGCTATTGAATTATGGTTATAGATCCATTGGTGATTATCATTCTACACAACCTGTTAAGGACGGTGAAGATGAACGGGCTGGTAGGTGGAATGGACGCTCCAAAAGTGAATGTGGTATCCATGAGAGTAGTAGATTTGCTCAATATCTCGAGGAGACGGCTTATAAGTGAGTGAATGTTGGCATTTATCTAGGTTTCATACATCAGTTTCTATGTACGTATTGAATGATTTATTTATTTTTTATGCAAGATTAAATCGAAATATATATCGAAATGATAAAGTTAGTTATATTGTAGAATACCTGGAAAAGTACTAGTAATATTATAGTTCCATTGAATTTGACGCAATAAACGGTTTGTCATGGGTAATTTCAGATTTCCGATAAAGACTAAGCTACCACCAGGTTTTTTAAATGCAAGAGTGATTAGAGATAATTTCAAGAGACAACAATTTGCTGAAAATGAAGTGATGACAAAAGCTTTGAAGTTTATAGCGAGAAATACCACCCTACCACCAAGAGCACGTTTAGAAGCACAACTTAAATTAACAACTATGCCAAACTATACAAGATTGACTCAGATCAAAAACAGATGTGTTGAAACTGGACACTCAAGGTTTGTTCTCAGTGATTTCAGATTGTGCAGAACACAGTTCAGGGAAAAGGCCAGAAGTGGTGAATTACCAGGAGTCAAGAAAGGTATTTGGTAATCAGGGGGTTACGTCGTGTATATAAACCGATAATAAGTTACAAAATCACTAGTTTAATTGTGTCTAGCTTCATGTATATATGGGTGAATTTCACTAGTTCAATTTTTATATTATAACAAAGCTGATACAAAATCTCTAGGGGTAGAAAGAGAATGGTTAGAATTAATAAAAAATTTAAAAGTTTCTTTCCAAAAGAAAGGAATGTTAATTAAAAGTGAAAATCAATTTCACTTTTTATTTCAAGGGATTAGTAAACTTTAAAGTAGATCATTTGGACTGTTAAAAGATCTACAACAAGACACACTTTCTCTTCTTCTTCTTTTCAGAGCTGTTCTTTTTCGATTTACCGTTATTCTTTGATTTACCCATTAAGGAAGATCTTGTGGCAGCTTCAAATACTTCCCTTACACCGTAGCCGGTTTTTGCAGAACATTCGTAGTAGCCACTTGCACCAATTTGATCAGCGACTGATTCACCCTCAGATGAAGTGACAGGTTGTTGACCTTCTGCCCTCAAGGCTTCGATAGTTTGAGCATCGTTTCTCAAATCAACTTTACAACCAACCAAAATAATTGGCACACCTTGACAGAAATGCAAAACTTCGGCAATCCACTTTTCTTGAACGTTTTCCAGAGAATCTGGCAAGTCAATGGAGAAACAGATTAAAACAACATTGGAGTCTGGGTAAGATAACGGTCTCAGTCTATCATAATCTTCTTGACCAGCAGTATCCCAAAGAGCCAGTTCAACACGACGACCATCAACTTCAACATCAGCCACGTAATTCTCGAAAACAGTTGGCACGTAAACTTCTGGAAATTGACCTTTTGAGAATACAATCAACAAACATGTCTTACCACACGCACCATCACCGACAATCACCAACTTTCTTCTAATACTGTTACCAAGTTGCTGGGACATTCTTTACGCTATAATTCAGATACGCTATACCAAAAACAAAATATTCACAATGAACTCAATGTCCTATGTTTGTGCCTCCTTTCTGTGAATTAAACTAGATTCCCAGAGGATTAATGAATAAATCAAACTCCTTACTATAAAGATAATCAGACCTTTAAAAATCGTAAGAAACTCAGTCCTGTGCTTTGAAGATCCTCCGACCAGGCTTTTTTGTATAATTCTTTCTTTGTTTATGGTGAAACAAGGATTGATGATTGATCGGTTTGATCTTAACTTTTGTTGTCAAAAAACCGAAAAGCGATCGCCGTCATTTTATTTTTAACCTGTACAAAAATGAAAGAAAAAAACAAAATAAAAAAAAACCTATAACTGCATACATTATGATTAAAGACAAAGGTGATGATCAATATCAGCCTGTTATACTAAGTAACTGGACCATAGCCATCAAATACGTGGGGACCCGTATGTGAGTGTTGTTGAGGTTTGAATGTCTGTATTTTATAACCTGAATTGTAAATCCTGTAAGCAGATTCAGTCTCATCAGTATTTTTATTAGCAGTGAAGACAATAACAGATCCATCTGTAGTCAATACATATAATGCCTCCATAAGCGAATCATACTTAACATCTTTTGCTAATTTGTCGAGATTTATCGATGTGTAAGGCTTCCCAGCCTGATAATGCAGTAATTCTTCACCAGACATGGCATCCATGAGGGCAGATATGTGCGTGTCCACTACAAAAGACCTGTTTTGTAGTGGATCAGGAGACGGTTCAATTGATGGGCGAGTATTTTGTCCATTATTATTGTACAATGGAGTTGGGGGCTGAATATTGAAGGCCTCAACTTCATCCATCTCATCCATGTCAATATCCAGGTCAGATTCGAAGAATGGCACCGTCGATGCTTGAGAGCTGGGAACAGAGTCTTGTGCATTTTCGGCAACATCCAAAAGGTTTTCTGTTGTCAAATGAGAGTTATCACTTGTAGATATATGTCTTTCTCTTTCAGTGGAAGTTGTTACTTGTGATTGTTTGCTTGAATTCGCAGCTCTAATTGATTCTTCGAAAATATCAGTAGATTTTGAAATTTTGAAACTCGAATTAGGATCCTTAAAGATCATATCGTCTGTATGATAAAAATGTAGCTCAGTAATATGATCGGATCTCTCCTCGCAATGGTAAATTATGACAAAGGAATCCGAATTCAATGGGCAAACTTTTACAACCCTTGAAGCAGGGGGATTATTGATCGGAATTATGGTAGCAATATGCGCTGATGACATTAATGCGACATCTTTCAAAAAAAAGATCTTATCATGTATTGATGATTTAATTATTATGTCATTGTCACCACAAATTTTAAACTCCTCTATCTTATTTTTTGATGACATCCCGAAAGTTAAACTGGACATAATGTTAATTCGGCTGTTCTCAACCAACTGGAATCGCTGGATTTTTACTTCTTGTATATCAGTTTCAGAATTTGGAAAGCCTATCTGTAATTGGAAAAATTCGCCCTTGTCATTGGTTAATATGTCCCGGTATGATGTATCATTTAATTTCTGCCTCGTTTTCTCTTCGATAATTATCCTTCCATGGTGCGGTATCAAATAAACCAACTTCAGATAGAGTTTGAAGTGAATAACTAAGGAAGTAGCTCTGGTCGGATTGGGTATTTCGACCACATCGAGAAGTGGGTTGGAGTTTGAATCTTCTAAGACAGATGGATTAAGTGCCAAGATTTTACCATCAGATAACTTTAAACAGTCCCATTCCCGACTCTGGAAATTTATTACAAGCATTCGATTCAATTTTTGTACATATACTGTTTTCTTGTTTTCCTGTTTAGTCGCTCTCAAAAGATAATTGGAATAGTTCCAGCTGAGATAGGACATGTCAAATATTTGAAGGCCGTTGCCAAACAAAACGAAAATTCTTTGCTTCGAATTGTCTGCATGTACATCCAATACAGGATTAAATTTGCTACAATATGGTAATTTAATATCAAAAAACTTCGGTTGACAGTTATTGCATTGTGCACATAAAACTGAAACTTCTTGGGTTGAAAATAATAACCCATTACCAGCATCAAGTTCTCTTATCTGTAAGTCTTTTTTTCCGTAGTACATGTCAATTTTCCTTTCAATTCTTTTCTCAAGATCTACTAGTCTAACTTGGTAATCATGGCCTATGAAAAAAAGTTGGGAACTCAAGTTTTGTAAAGACCAGCACTTGAAAGGGTAGATAATATCGCATTTGGGCATTTTGTTTTCAGTAATGATATCAATCCATTTAAAACATAATAAACACTTTCCAGTTGCCATAAACAAACAGAGACCATTAGCATCGGCCAAAAGGAACTCGATATTGGCCCCTCCTTCTTTCATCTTCTCTTCTATTAATAAATTTCTTCTGAAATGAAATTCTGAAATATCATCGCTTATGTTATCAATGTACGAGAAATACCCTTCTGATGCATTCCAAACAAATACTTTATCATGGTATGAAAGAGCGCCTTCGATTTTCCAACCAGGAGATATTTGTCTTGGTGGAACACTCAAATTTTGTTCATATCTTTCTAAGTATATCGAATATTCAGTAACTTGTAACATTGTATTTTTCTGAGGGAAAAAAACATTCAAAGTGCGACCGTCCTTCCCACATAATAAGTCGTCTAGTTCAATCAATTTAGGGTTTTCAATTGTCATGTCCAAGAGATATGCCCGCGATATAATGGACCCATCGGTACCAAACAGTAAATATCCTTCATGATCACCAATGATGTCTTCTCCAAAAAGTTTTGTCGTCAGGAAACCGCCAACCTCAGTAAATTCATATACCGAAAAGCTATTGTAGTCCTGAAATTCTGAAAGTGCACAAACAGATTTCAGTTTCTGTATCGGGCATTGCCATCGAATATTCGTTAAAGCAACAGGAGAAGTTGTCCAAAGTTCTGTTGGAAATCTACTGTTGCTTTTTGGTGGTTGTATTATCATTAATTCTGTTGCTTGGTCGGTTGAACTGTCGATTGTATGTTTCATTACTATACCATGTAAGGACGGTACAACCGAATTACTTTTAAGTAAATCTAGGCCCTTTATGTCTATAGTTAACTCGATGGTCCTTGCAAAGCTGATAATTATTATGTTATACTCATCCAACTGGTCCGGCTGGTTCTTTACAGAACAAATACTTTTTAGGCCCTTAAATCTAGTAAGTGAGTAAAATTGAACATTATCATTATCATCAGTTAGACATATAATAATATTTCCAGTATTAGTCGATATGATTGTGCAGTAAGTAAAGTTCTCAAAAGAATTCTCATTAATTTTTTTGAGTTTTCCAAGTAGAATTGGGGCATCAAAAAAGGAGGACGCACCTTTCAAAGCCATTATTTTGAATTTCTGGAAGTTGGTTTCGCCAGACATTATCTGATTAACAGAAACTAGATGGAACTCATCATGGAAAAAAACTAAGCATTTCTGGTATCCTATGGGTATACATCGCTCAGGCTTCTCGCTTATTAAATAAGGTAGGTGATAAACCTGTTTTTCAATTGGAGTTTGAGCGTCCCACTCGACACAAAAGTATACAAGTCTGTCATACCGTAAAGCTGGGATAAAGAGAAGTAGATGTGAATTCGATCTATTAGGAAGGAAAACATAATCAATTATGTAAGCCTCATCAATTATCAAGTTGTTTACCAACTCAAATCTTGTTATATTTTCGAATGTAAAGAATTTGCAGACACCTTTTTCTTTGTTAATTGCAATAAATTGATGTGAGTAATTGTGTTGTATGATGTTCCAAGACCCATCCGAGCCTAGTTCTAACGATTGAAGGCAATATACCTTTTCTAATGAGTCCCCTATGAATAAATTATACAGATATCCGGTGTTTGTTGTCAATAGCACATAACTCTTTGTTGTTCCTGGTAACACTTCAAATACTTCACAATCCATAATGTTATCTAGGATCCGTATGGGCTCAGGGTCTCCCACCATATATAAAGAATTGCATGATGCTAATATGAAGGAGTGTGTCATGTCAAGGTTTTCATTTTTCGCTATGAATGTGTCACAGACGGTTTTCTGTTCATCATTATTCAAAAGACTATCCATTTCGGAGTCATTTAATGTCTCTGGATCTTTCTCAATATCAAAAATCTCCTCAATGGTTCTTTTTGGAGCGAACGATCTCAATTTTGAATCATTTTCTAATGTAAGCAACATCTTAATAAATTCTGCTGATTTTGACCTATCTTTAGGAGTTGAGAAAGGAAAACATCTCACAGGGTTTCTTCCATATATGGTACGTTTATAGCAGAATTTTAATCGCTCTCTGTTCCTTCTTAGTATTAATTTCTTGACGTCTTTAACGTATTCAAAATAATCCCTAGCTTCTTGATGTGTGTCTCTCTCAAAAGTTCGGAAAGGCTTATCAATGGTGTGAAGCAATGAAAGGTGACCCCCTTCATACAAATTGGCATAAGTCCTGATATTCAGTTGCTCATGCGATTCAATTATCTCCATGAGGCAGATTCACCTAACAAATTATAACGCTCTTGAGTTACCATTAACTTTTTTTTCATTTTCCACTTTTTATTCTTATGTACAGCGTTAAATCAAATATTTAAATTATCAATTAAAACATATAAAAAGAACGAGACATGTTTGACTTGCTCTTTTAGCAATTAATTTTACATACTTCGATTATTTCAAATAAAACAAGTTCGATTCGCTATTGAACCGGGCAATTAAGAATAAATAATTATTGCAATAATATGTATCACTCAGCCTACTTTTCCAGCTCTCTTGATTCCATATATGATTCATAGCGAGTTAATTGTTTGAGAGGTGAACCCATACTTGATTTTCTTTCCATTGGATGATTCCTTACTTTTGCACCAAGAAATTTGGCTGTGTGTTTAAACATGTCTTTAATCAAAATTCCTTTAAGCTCCATAAGTAGATCAATAACACGAATGGTCTGATTTTCATACATCAATTTAGGAAACGAAAATATGAAATTTGTTACGTTGATCAACCTGAGGGCACCCGACCCTTTAAAACTAATACATAAACGGAACCTATTCAAAACCAGATTTTCAATAATCATATAATTTGTGGAGCGTTCAATCATTTCATGAACATCCGATCCATCCTCCAAAGACAAATTCATATATGCATTAATGCGGTCTGGATCAAATTCTGACACCGATAACACGGTGTCTTGGTCATTTGAATCATCCTGATCATCATATTGTGTCAAACTTATATCATCAGGAAGGAACCAGGCCAGAACTTTGCGTACTTGCCGTTCCTCTAGACACAAAGTCAAGTCAGATAAATCGGTTTCGATATATTTTATTACTTTGATCCCACCTATTGGCTTCTCCATGCTCCATGAAATCGATGCCAAGGGTTTTTTGACAGGTGTAGTTTCCTTTGATTTTTTTCCATAGAATGGTCCCAGCAGGTCTTGATAAGATGCATTTTTTTGCAAATCAAAGGCTTGTGCCATGTGTACACTGATGTTGCTACTGTTGAACCCTGTAGATGTTTGTAATCTCTCGAAGTGAAGCTTTGCAATCGCCACATCAACAAATGGTTCACCTTTATCATCTAGCATGTGCAATATTATCTCTCTCAGATAGAAATTCCA
The DNA here is from genome assembly GCA_030571275.1 of Zygotorulaspora sp. UFMG-CM-Y6047. Taxonomy (NCBI): domain Eukaryota; kingdom Fungi; phylum Ascomycota; class Saccharomycetes; order Saccharomycetales; family Saccharomycetaceae; genus Zygotorulaspora; species Zygotorulaspora sp. UFMG-CM-Y6047. The sequence goes on along the minus strand of JAJLXM010000017.1, from coordinate 159,534 downwards.
CATCAATGAGTGATCTGCATTGTCCGACCATGTTCTGTTGGTACTGAATACTTTCATAAAGATATATAACTGCAGTAAGTGGTTCATTGTCTCACTTCTTATATTTACCAAATCTGAAGCATCTGCTTCATCGAGTATTTGACGTTTAAACGAAAAGCAACTATCAACCCTCTGCAACCTTTTCAAGCTATCGTGCAGCTCTAAAATAGTCTTCTCCATTGAGGAGACATCTTCTGTATCTAGTCCAATTGTTAACTTCTCAATTTGTCTTTGGAGCTCAGCATCTTCTGGTGCTATGAAAATTAGAAGGTTGGTTACCATTTTGAAGATGTTCATATAACTTTGTGAGTCAGAAGACATAATGATTTTTGGAAGGTATCCTGTTATACTATTTTGCAATTTATCCTCGATCAAGTTGAATATTCTGGAAAATTGGGAGACTCTTTCATAGAATAATACTGAAGAGAAATCCTTTATCAAAGCTTCTGAAGACAAGTTGTCTGGTTGAAAGCACAATTCCATACCAAGCCAAGGAGGCCATTGATGTTCAGCATTTTGTCCATACGAATTTACATCAAAGAAAACTTCAATATAGTCCTTGTAATCGTCCTTATGAAATCTAAAAAGGTTAGCATTAGTGAGATGGATACCTGTTCTCCGCAAAAATGTATCCATATCATCCTCACTTTCCTGATTCTCACTACAAAATGATAATGTTTTTAGTTTAATGCTGGGTGCAGTAACTATTATACAGGAATCAGGATCCTGATTAGTAATAAGTTGTATTTGTGGTGTGATAAAGTGAACGATATGCTTCAATTGCACAGAATGATCAAGTTCAAAACCAAGATCTGCAATGTTTTTCTCGAATATTTCCAAGAGGACATTATTTACTTGCTCATCGCTGGCCTCATTCAACATGACATCCAATATATCTTGCATGTGTGGGCCATTTTTAATTTTCTTTTGAGCCGAATTTCCAGTCATACGTTGGTTCACAATATTTTCGAAGAAGTGCATACATTTCTGCGCAGAGAGGCCATTAAGGTCGTTCGATAAATTGAAATTGTGCAAAAATCTATACACAACATCTCTCGTATCCTCATTCCATTTCAACAGCATATTACAAATGTAATATCGATTCTCAAATTTGACATTCTGTCTGCTGCTCCCAAACATCACATCGATTATTGGATAAGAAAACGACTCATCATTGGCGCCATCGGAACGTTTTTTCTCCACTGTTTTCATATCTTCCAAAAGTATTTCAATATTCTTTATGGCTGATAATGTTGTTGACATCGTACCTTCTAATTTCCTTTTTTTGGTAGGATCTTTGCTGTTTCTAACATCATTTTCTGTTTTTACCTTAAAATCATTTAAAATTTCAAGTCTCTTATTCAACTCATCCAAAGGAAGAGATAGAGGCTCGCCAATCCTACATTTATGTGACAATTTATTGTCGAAGGGCTTAATACGTTTGTGATCTCTTGGGTCCACTTGGAATTTATCACCATAAGATGCATGATTTATATAAACAAATTGCGGGGTGTATAAAAGAGGTCTGATTGAAAGAGTGGGTCTGTAGCTTTCCACATCTATAAGGTTTGCCTCCTTAAAATCTGTAATATCATACCAAGACATATCGTTGTCGAATATATCGAATTTACCTTCCGACTTCTCTTCAACATACTTTATTCGATCCAGTGTCGCATCTACAGTCCTTAAATCAATCCCATATACTGACACCTCAGCCTCTAGGAATTTGAGCCTCATTACCCTTTTAGTTTTATCCAGCTCCTCTTGGTATTCTAGAAGAACTTCTTTTCGTTGATGCAAATCCATGATAAATTGTGAAGCCTTTGCCTTTAATCCAGTAAAGCCCGCACTCTCAAGCAGGTTTTTCTTCAACGCATGCGAATTGAGCGCATGTGTAATATATGTGATAAATAATGGTGATACGTCTGCAAAGTATGAAATGGTGAACAAATGTTCACCAAACTTGGGACTAATACTTTGTTCACCGAACAAGTTACCGCGCCTCACCGGAAATGCGCCTGCAAATGATTTCCACCAACTTTTGAAGCTACGTAACCCAGTAGGACTTAATTGCATAGCATTATATGCACTTTCCGAACTTGATAGTATTGTAAACGCAAGGTGTATAAAATCACTTCTAAAACCGGCATAAGAATCATAGTTTTCAGTATTTTCAATATGAGAGGGTGTACTTAGATGGACATCGTAGTGTGGTATAGATGTGAGTGTGCGATCCCTCTTTCCAGAAATTAGACGTTCAAAAACTATACCTACTCTCAGCGTCACACCTCCACTAAGTTTTATTCCCGTTTTTTCAATATAACAAAGTTCCATTCTTGAAATATTTGCTTTTTGTTTTGGAGAAGAATTATCTGAATCTATCAAATAATAAAATGAGGTATATTCTTCAAGAGAGGTGTCGTCTAACCCCGGAATAAAGACCCTTTGGTCACTTGGCTGGGACCACACCAGAAGTGGCTTCGCAAAATGATTAGGTATACTAAAGTGGACTTTCTCCGCACTGCAAGAGGTGAAATTGTGCGCATCATCATTCTCATTACAGTCTAAAACAATATCCCCAGAGAAACCCACTATGAACCCTGCTGAGTCAGTTCCAATTTTGTACGGACTCTTTCCACCTTTCAGTGCGATTTCAAATCGACCATTGTTTTTCCATGACACACGAAGACGTGCATGAAATAGGTATCTCATTTTATCCCAAAAGCCAATTTTAGGGGACGGATCTATAGGAGGTTTGGAGAAATTATCCAAACATTGCATTGTTTGTTGAATAGAAGGTTGATAACCACCACCCCATGTAACTTGTGTCGTTTGTTTTGAGTTTATATTCAATTGAAGATTTGTATAAAACTTCAAACTAGCTATAGTTCTTGGAATTTGCAAAGAATAATAACGACTGTTTTCCCCCTCCACAGCGGCTGGAACAAAGGGGACATATATTTTTCTAATTTCCTTTCCTGACTGAATCATATCTTCTGATATTATGAGATCCCCATAAAGATGAATATCTGGCTCTTTAACACCCTGAGTTGAATGTAGAGAGGGTATATAGAGCAATGGTAACGGATAGTCTCTCAGGTGCCATCTTATTTCTTTGAATTTGGCATCAACATACAATGGAATCATAATGGAATACTCCATGTTTTCAGGAACTCCCTTTCCAATACTATTGATGAATTGTGGAACTTTTTCTACCCCAAAGGAAGGGTGGAAAATGTTAATATCAATACCCTCGATAATGAGATTTGTCAGGAAAGGATTCGTATTGAAAGGAAGTACCCTTTGATTGATGTCAAGTGGCAATTTCGTGTAGTCAATATTTCCCCATATAAAACTAAAGTTTTTTTCGAATACCTTTTTTTCCTTTGCTTTATACTGTTTTACTCTGTTGATCCAGGATGTTGAAAAGTTCTCTAGTAGACGATTATATGCAGCTTTGGTATCTGCAGTAACAAATTCTTCAAGATTTCTCTTTTCCTCTTCTTTTTTGAAATTAGAGTCTCCTGCATCTGATGATATTTTATCTGATTCTGGTCTGGTCCTTCTTCTTGGAAACTTAAATTTTCCTTTGACTGTATTGACACAGCCTAGGAAATCACATTTCCTAATAGTTTCCACAGATTCACTTTTAGAGAGTTTCTCAACGTTATTTTTTAAAAGTTCTGAGGCAACTAGATGGTTCATTTCTTCCAATTTGAGAGACCTAGATCTTTGCTCTTGTAGGCCTATTTGGAAGATCATGTTTAATTCTGATTCAAATGGGTCATCGTCTATACTGAAAATAAATCGTTTCGATTTGAGCCTTATCTTAGGAAACGAGGGTGTCTTCACCGGTGAGGGGTTGATAACCATAGTTTTTTGGGAATCTTTAAATGAATGTAACATCTGTTTTATTGCTTTGAAAACAGTTGGTATATTATCAAAGATTTTGTATAATTCAAAATTATGAGGAATATTGAAATGCCACGATTCATTTTCTAATAAAACTGATGGTTCTAAGGATTCGAAAGCTTCAAAATGACTTCTCATTTGCTCCTTTATCTCCGTCATATTTGAATTTACGGAATACTTTAGCACGTTAATCAGGCGGACCCAATAGTTTTTACGCATGGGCGATTCTACACATACTCTGAAGTTCTGTCCCGTAATAAAAATTTCTGAAAGATGTCTAATTGAAATAAAACTCGAAATAATATCAAACCTGGTAGGCAACCCATTGGGTAAAACCAAAATCTGCGTGAGGACCTCCGATGACAGATTAATCTGCAATAAATCCTTAATTTCTCTCCATTGAACACGCTGTAAAAATCCTTTCTGATTTTTTTGAGATACTGCCAGGAAGTGCTTTTTCGCTAAAGATTTTTTATTATGAGAACAAATATCAAGGCTGAACACTTGCTTTAATGTATGGATTCCAGAAATAACAATAAAAATATTATTCAAAGACAAGACTGACTTTAGTCTCTCATTGTCAATTTGCAAAATGATTTGTTTTGAATCTTCATCGATAAGGGAATTTGTTTCTGGGAATATTTTTATTGACAGAACAGAAAGCCTGGATACTTTCCTTGTTGACATTTCAGTCTTATTATCAACTGTTTCAGAAATTAGCGAAGAGGACATATTGTCAATAAGTATATTGCAATTCCATATCCGTTCTACTTCGGTAGCGTCACTAGTGGAAATATCATCGATATCAGCATCTTGATATTTATGACAGGAACTATAGGCCGATCTTGTCATTGCAGTTCGACCTGTCTCGATTCTATTATGCCATTGGGTCTTATTCCCGAAAATTGCCATTTGAATCTTATCTGTTTTATGATTGTACTTCCTAATTTGGCCATTAACAAAATCATCTGAGCTTTGAGACTCAAGCTCTGAAAATACAGAAGGTGGCATAAAAAGAGACCTCGCACCTAAAGTAATCATGACATCCCGTATATTGATTTTAATGTAGTCGAATGCAGGAGGTAATTCTTCGAATAAAAAATTATTCGGCATGTGCATCTTTGTGTCCATTTTTTCCCCAAATTTGACACATTTCTGTTCTGTATCCCTTAGCTTGTCAGCAAATTTCTTATAATATTCCATGAAATAAGTTTCTTCAACATCTAGAATACGAGAATCAATTTTACGGTATATTTTGTTGATTAGTATCATGGTTGGTAAATCAGACAAATTTAGTTCAAATGCATCTACATCAACTTGGGACCAAAATAATAATTCCGGCAATATTTTAACATTATTTTGTACTCCAATGCTCTCTAAAGAAATAATTGTTCGATCATAATCTGCAATTCTGTTGATATGTTGCGATCTTAATCCCAATACTTCGAAATTGCAATCCAATTCATAAAATATACTGTTGTCTTTGTGATTTTCATATCTGCACCTCCTCGTCTTATAATCAATCATCAACGCAGAAAACTTATGAACAATAAATTCATGTTTGTCACTTACAATAATTTTGGGATCTTCAATCGTGAATTTCAAACTAACTAGCGGGACTAGGGCTCGCATATATTTTAGGATACATTCACAGTGCTTAGACATCGAGACCGATGGTTGAATTTCTGCATTCTTCAAAGCACCTGTGAAAACATTGATATTTTTTTTGAAGCATTTGAGCAATGAAAGGTGTTCAACATCTATATCAAGATTTGGAGAGGATACATGTCCCTTCAAATTACACACTGCATTCCCTGGATCATTAATGTTACAAAAGTCAAATTGCTGAGATAATAAATTTGTAACACCAAATAATGAAATGTTTGGAACATCTAAAACCTTTAGCACAACACGATCATGTGTGATATTGTCCGTTATATTTAACGAAAGACCAAAACCGGACAAGTTGGCGTTGAATTTAATTGGCAGATCATCTTCCCCAAAATCCATTTTAAAGCAAGGCATATATGCTTCGTATCGAAATAAATTTAGCGTGATATTTGCTGCGCTTATGTCATAAGATAAAAAACGGTTCAAATCAAGTAAATCCTCTTGAGTGGTCAGGGGAACATTCTTAAATAATATTTTGTCAATAGACAAAGTTACTTGATCAACGCCACCTATAATTGCTCGCACTTTATCAGAAAGGCATTGAATCTTCTCTAAACCACACTCCATATCAGATTTGGTTTCGCCAGCGCCACTTTCAATCTCAGATTTTGTGTTTGAAGAGACTGGTCTAGGCTCAAATTTTTCTTTTCTCTCAAACACCATTTCAGGAACACAAAAGTCCCCAATTTTTAAATCTAAGCCAATTGAATGAAAGGAAGCTCTCTCATTTTTGTTACTATCATAATCAACCTTAGCTTTAATTACGAGTAATGCATCTTCATAAAGTACTGCATCTCTCCATTTTACCTTCGAAGTAAAAATGTTAATCACAAAGGAATTTTTCGATTTGACATATTGAATATTGAGAACGAGCATATTAAAAAAGAGTTGTGATTGAACATGCTGAGCATTCGAAAAGTTTATCTTCAACCCATTGAGAAGCCATTTGAGTATTCCAAAATTATTCCAGACCCACGATGGAACCTCAAAATCATAATGTTTTTCTATGTCGGACTTTTCTCCCGTATCATGGTCTGCGATTTGAGGCAGGATACAGAAACCGTCACATATTAATCTCTTTTCCACGAGCTTAACTTGTATATAATTTATTTTGAATTTGTTTCGTACTTTTATACCCACAATTCTTAACCTGACTGGATCAATATATTGGATGGAAATGCCTGTGAGTAATTTGACAGTGTGCCGTAGTATCAGCCATGGAAGCACGATATATATTAACGCCCATGAAACAAGTTTATAGTAAATTTTCATTCTCCCTTAGTAGTAGATGTACCTCTTTGCGAAGAGTTTGAAGTATTGTCAAATGACCTTTTATTATGTTCTGTGTTTCCAATAATTATAGCTTAAATATGCAATAGCTGTCCATTTCTAGCACCAAGACAACTTAAACAAAATAAAATTATTATTCTGGGAAGTGAAACTAACTTGGTAGTAGGGAATTACGGTGATGAACAAGTAAAGTTGCTGTTGTACTGTCTTTCTTTATTTTCCTGCCAAACTTTCAATTCTTGCCAATACCGATATTGTTTTCTAGGCGAAAATCCTTTAAAGCTGGGTAACAGTCTTCGATCCCTAATTTATATCCACGCGTTCCACGCTTGCACAATCTGATATATGGTCATACAGATCTAAAGTAATGTTACCATCATATCTTTCATCTTAATACACCATGGACCTTTCAGAATCAGATCTTAGATTTAACATATTACCGTTAGATCCAATCTGCTCTTTCTACTTCATGATGACATGTATCTTTAGGGTAAGGTCTTCTCATTTTAGAAAATAGGATACAAACTGTCGGAATAAGCTTGATTGCATGAAACAATAAAAGTTCAAATCAAATTTGATGATAGCAGAGAAGCCATGCTTCTTTTACATAGAGCTGTTGCTGATTTAAGGAGAACAGATTCAAAATTATCTACCCAGCTTATGTTTGGTTTCATTTTTATCAAATTATGGAGATTGTGATTGATACAATCATCGAAAACAGTCAACCTTTAGTTGTTGATGCATTAGATATCGTCTACGTTTTCGAAAGTATTTCAGCGTGTTTTTTCCAGCGTTTCAGTTTTTTCGCTTGGCGGCTATTTGACATAATCTTCCCCCAGACATCCTATTGAATAATTCGAAGAGCAGTATAAAGCCAACTCACAGAAATGATAATTATATCGATTCAAAAATTGTATTTATGTCCTTCTGGCTTCAATAACTAGGCCACATTAATCAGCTCTTTTGACATCATATTCACATAAGATGAGTAAATAGGTAGATTAATCTCAACTGATCAGAACTGCTGAGACTTGAGCATGTCTTGAAATGACAGATTTGACAGAGCAAAAAATTGTACTTTAAAACACTCAACGTCCTTCCTGGATATTTTCCATTATCAATTTATATTTACCGTGTGTAATTTTTTGGAAGGATAAAAAGCAATGATTTGGGAGGAAGACACTTATTAGACTAGAGGTACCAACTGTCCCTCGGTTTTATTTGAATATCCTGCAGCTTTCTTTTTTGGACAAGAACTATTACGTTTTCAGGGAATGAAGTAAGAACTATCTGAAAGTAGTTTATCTCATTAAATCTCATTGATGAAACAACTCAAGAGCCATATCTCCCTTCAATTGTATCAAAAGCCACAGCATGAAATTTTTTTAGGACTAACATTGAGCTGAAAAAAACTGTGCTAATAGCGATTCAACCCATATACCTCTACTGTAACATCCTGTAGTTGTTTTTTTAAGTACAATGAATCGAAAACTGATGCCGATATGAATGCTGATCCTAAATAATTGATTCGATAAATGTTTCAAATATGGTAAGTTGAAATTGGCATGTAAGAGTAGCTGGTTACGATTTGAACGAGTTACTGTCAATTTGATCACATGTTTGTCACGTTTTATTGGGTTAGATTTCGTAGAACCTTTGGTTAAACAAACAGAAGCGATGAGTGAAAAATTTTCTGTAAATGACTTACAAGAATGATAATAAGTTCGGGAATCATCTAAAGAACATAGGCCAGGTGTATATTCACAGTTACTAAATTTATTTGATTTAGTGATCCGAACATTGGGTGGCTTAATACTAGATATAGGACATAACAAACCATGGCACCACCAAAGAAGACCGTTAAGATGGACTTGAACTCGTTCTTGAACGATGACACTTTTGGATCATCGTGGGCTGAGGAAGATGTGGATTTGAACAAAATTTCTATTCCAATTGAAAATGTGAAAGCTAATACTATTCCTTTAGAAGAGTTAGCCCCATCCAAAAATGCTGGAGGTTTCAACAAGTATGGTGGTGGAAGCAGTGGTGGATCTAGATTGGATCCCGCACTAAGTGGAAGCAGACGTGATTTCTCTGACCGTGTTGAGTATCCTGTTCCAGATCATCCACCATACAGAGCTATTATTAACAACATTCCATGGGACATCTCTCCAGAAGGTGTGCAAGCTTGGGTTGAAGATGGGCTACATCAACCAGACGCTGTTGAAGAAGTTGACTTACCAAAGAGTGCCAAGGACCCAACTCGTTTGAAGGGTATTGCATTCGTTACTTTGAAAGAACGTGAAGGTCTAGTACAAACTTTAACCTTCAATGGAACCAAATTGAACGAACGTACTGTTTACGTATCTGTTGCCGCACCAAGAAGACAAGGATTTGGTGGCTCTGGTGATGACTTTGACTGGAACGGTGCAAGAGGATCTAACTACCAAGGCTCCTCAGATGCTGGTCCCGATCTAGATTGGGGTGCAGCAAGAGGATCTGCATTCCAAGAGAGAAAACCAAGAAGAGAAGAAGCAAACCTTGACTGGGGTGTTGCCAGAGGATCTCAATATCAAGAAACAAGACCAAGAAGAGAGGAAGCAAACCTGGATTGGGGTGCTGCAAGAGGATCTGCATTCCAAGAGAGAAAACCAAGAAGAGAAGAAGCAAACCTTGACTGGGGTGTTGCCAGAGGTTCTCAATTCCAAGAGGGTTCTGAGCAAAAAGAAAGAAGACCAAGAAGAGAAGAGCCAAACCTTGATTGGGGAAATGCTAGAGGATCTCAATTCCAAGAAAAAACTGATTTCAAGGATAGAAAACCAAGAAAGGCTGCTCCTGACCTGGATTGGGGCGCTGCCAGAGGTGCTCAATTTCAAGAAAAAGATAAGAGAAGACCTGCATTCAAAAAGGGAACATCAGCTGAAGCCACAACCGAGACTCCAAAAATCCAGAGATCTGCTTTTGATGTTTTGAGCAATGAAGATGATGAAGAGGAAGAACAAGAAAAAACTGAATCAAAAGCTCATGATGAGACTGTCGCTCAACTATCACAAGATACAGCTAAATTGAATGTTCAGGATAAAGATGAATGGGAAACCGTTGGAAAAAAATAAACTAACATATGAATTTCTCAGTACTTTCTTTTAAGACAAAATCCAATGCTCGGGTTTTTGAACAAATATGAGATATCGTTTATCGTGTTCATTTAACATTTGCAAATTAATGTTCCTTCACCTGAATGCGACTGTATAGAATTTTTGACCTTTGTATAAAATATTATGTATTGATTAAGAACGGAACTGCTACGTGCCAAACAGCTTTCCTTATGTTTACTGCTGGTGATGACTAAAACGTACAAGAGAATTATCAATACCCTCGTACTGTCAGGAAGAAGAAGGCCGGGTAACAATCAAATGAAATCTTTTGTTTACTAAAGAAATGAATGTAAGAAAGAGCATTAGATAATATTAAGATATTACATTTATTGCTGAAAGCTTTCGAACACTGTGCAAGGGAATGGAGCAACTTGACAAAGAATTTGATCCAATCCGCAAGGCGGATATCAAAATACAACATGATCGCATTATCCAGGATGCTATGATTGATGACGAGCAGGTAGCACTTTTGAAGAAAATTACACTACTGCCAGTGAAAAAAGTAAGCTCCTCCAACTCAGAGAATTCCACTCCCGAAGAATCATCTACTATTTCTTTTGATGAAATAAATAATAGGATAGGCATGAAGCGGACACAGAAAGACGTTCTACAAAATATTCGTTTACTGACCAAGAGATCAAGAACACAAGAAAAACAAACCCAGTTTAAACTACAACCAGTACAGAGCCTTGATACCGACTACCGAAGATTTAAACATTACCTATTCAGACTATTATATCAAAAACTACCGCCTGAAGAAACAAGGGTCTTTACCTATCTCAAAGGAGCACAAAATGAAATCGATAGAATACTGAAACAAGCCATAACGCAAAAAGAAAGCCATTCTTGCATACTAATAGGTCCTCGTGGCAGCTCAAAGACATTTCTTCTAAATCATGAATTGAACTTATTATCCATGCGTTACAATCGCCAATATATCACAATCCGACTAAATGGGTTCATACATTCCGAACAGACAGCAATAAATGGAATTGCTACTCAATTAGAAGAGCAGTTGAAGATCCTATCGGATGACTTCAAAGATTCTTCCAAAAAGATCGATATCAGTAGTGGGTCATTGACAGAGGTGTTCGAAAAAATTCTGCGGTTATTAGATTCTACCTTTATGCAAGGCAATAGAGGAAAGGAGGAGAATAAAAATATAAGAAATAAAATCACAGTAGTATTTATATTTGATGAAATTGACACATTTGCTGGTCCTGTCAGACAGACTTTATTGTACAATTTATTTGATATGGTTGAACATGCAAGAGTCCCAGTCTGTATTTTTGGATGTACGACTAAAATGAATATACTTGAATATCTAGAAAAGAGGGTGAGAAGTCGATTTTCACAAAGAATAATAAACATGCCACAAATAGAAAACTTTGATCAATTTTGTTCTACTGTAAGCGAGCTTCTAACTGTCTTGCCTGAAGCTGAATACAAATATACTAACGAATGGAACTCTTTCATAAAGAACGAAATACATGATGAAAAATCAATATTCCATAAAATGATAAAAATCAACTATGACACATATCGTTCAATACCTCATTTAAAAAATAGTATAATTCCCATGATATTCAATACTCAGAGTTTTGGATCCCTTACTAGCTCGTTCAACACTTGTGAACTCATAAAGGCATATAATGACAACCAATTGCAAAGTGGCTGGACCTCAAAAATAGATTCTTTGTCTGATTTGGAGTTAGCGATTCTCATTTGTGCCGCCAGAACAGCACTGAAGACAAAGGATGAAACTTTAAACTTCAACCTAGTATATGCTGAGTACGAAGGAATGATAAAAGGATTGAATTCAAAGATACCCACAGTTACCAAGACTATCAGATCAAATGAAGATACTCCGATTGTCTTTGATAATACAATCAAGCTGTGGAAGAAAAGGGATGTTAAGAATATATGGGAAAATCTCCTCAATCTGAATTTTTTAACGGAAAGAGGCGCAATAGGGTTGAGAGAGTCTGCACAAGCTGTATTCTATGCCAGTAACTACCAATTTTTGGGAACCACAATACCATTCGACCTCCGGGTATATCAAACGCAGATCCATCTAAAGGAACTTCGAAGAGTGATTCCAAGGTCGTCTATGTTTTACTCTTGGACTCAATTATGAACCGTCGCATATCTCATGTTATTTCAAATCAATCGTGGCACTGGTTGCCTAGTGTCCTGAATAAATATCAACTCCAATACAAGACGACCGGAGACGTCTCTATTAGCATTGGTTCTAGCTGATGAAGCTTCGAATTAGTTATAAAAGCAAAGCCAAAAATCGTTGATTTCGAGTACAGCCTGGGTATCAGATAGTGTCTTAGAGTTACTTGTCTCCTTGATATATAGTATCCATCGAGTTATAGCATGGAGCTCGTGAATAACACGCTTTAAGTATAGTTTAAATATTATCTTTAGGTGGGGTAACTGGATCGGTATACTTATTTTCAGTCCAGCGAGGAAGTGAAAAAGTTATGAAAGTTATTAAAGATGCAATATTATAAACCTGTATAGAGTAATCAAATTTTGAGACAGTGAGCAGTCATATAAACCTGTTTATTATTGGTACAATGGATATTCCAACAGAAGATGCTGACAGAAGGCCTGAATCCAAATATAAGATAGGGAAAGTCAAGCAAATACCGACTGTTCAAAAGGATCTGAAGACAGGTCTAAGTTATATCGAATTAAAGTCAAATGGTGACGAAAAGGTCTATGGGTGCACCAAATTTGCTGGTCATTACAAGGAAAAGAAAAAGCTAGGCCAAGGAACATTTGGCGAAGTCTATAAGGGTGTGCATTTGGAGACTCAGCGTCAAGTGGCCATGAAAAGAATAATTGTTAATGTAGAAAAGGATCTCTTTCCTATTACCGCACAAAGAGAAATAACAATTCTGAGAAGGTTGAATCACAAAAACGTTATCAAATTGATTGAAATGGTTTATGACTACCCACCATCGGCAAACCACAAACCTGGGAGCATTGCTGATTATCAACAAACATCCGGCAAAACACCCTTAACTAAATCTTTTTACATGATTTTACCATATATGGTCTCTGATCTTTCCGGAATCCTTCATAATCCAAGAATGAAACTCGAATTAGGTGATATTAAAAATATAATGTTGCAACTACTTGAAAGTATCAATTATATTCACTGCGAAAAGTTTATGCACAGGGATATCAAAGCTGCTAATATTCTTATAGACCATAACGGGGTTTTGAAACTTGCAGATTTTGGTTTAGCTAGGGTTTATTACGGTTCGCCACCAAACTTGCAATATCCGGGTGGTGCAGGGTCAGGTGCAAAGTACACATCGGTTGTAGTTACAAGATGGTATAGAGCACCTGAGTTAGTGCTAGGTGACAAATTTTACACAACTGCAGTGGATATTTGGGGTGTTGGCTGTGTTTTCGCCGAATGTTTCGAAAAAAAACCTATATTGCAAGGAACTACAGATATTGACCAAGGTCATGTAATATTTAAATTATTGGGAACACCTACTAAGGACGATTGGCCAGCAGCAGAACTCCTACCTGGCTCAGAGTTGACGAGAACCAATTATCCTGGGAACATCGAAGAGCGCTTCGGCAAGTTTTTAGACGATACAGGACTAGATTTTCTACGAAAGCTACTAGCATTAGATCCTTATAAACGTTTAACAGCTATGTCAGCTATACACCATTCATTCTTCAAACAGGAACCACTACCCTCTGAAAGACTCGATTTACCCTGTGAAGAGAGTCATGAAGCCGATATCAAGCGATATAAAGAGGAAATGCAACAAGCAATGTCACAAAAAGCACCAACAGCGCCCAGAGGACATATTTCCGAATCACAAAATGCTGCTGTTGGAAAAGACAACCTTCCGAGAGCACCAGCACGCAACGCATTCCCTAAAGGACCGGCTAGTAAATCAACCTCAACAAATGGACCTAGAAGTAACACATCGGTGCCTTTTCAACGCCAAACGTCAAGATACAGTAACAACAGTACTTTACCAGGCAGGCCTCCCCACAACGGTAATAATAACAATGTCAATAGAAACAGAGAAAACTCCCGTTTTGGTCCTGGTGGCGATGCGAGCGGTAACACATTCACAGCACGATTGCCAACAGGACCACAGCCTTCAAGATTTCAGCGTAACGATAGACGGCCTACAATACCGACCTCGTATAGCGATAATTATGGGTACAAGGATGCCGCTTATTACGATAGAGACAAACCAGCATTCAAATCTAACGGGAACTCGAGCAATTACCAAAGGCACGACCACGCGAGATTAACAGAGCTCCCTCGCCAACCCCGGAATGATACACGAGTATCGAATTACCAACATCAAAAGCAGGTACAGGCACGAGCTCGAACCTCGACTCAAAACCAACCTCAGACTCACCCATTGTCTCCTAATGACTCCAACTCCCAGACAACAGTGCACATACAGGATCAAGGAAAGTTGCAAAGCCAAGGTATGAACCATGAATCTGCTCACGGTCAAAAGACTCTACGTCATAATAATACTGAAGATAATAAAAAAAAAGATGAAACAAGAGATATTGCTGATTTTTACTAAAAAGTGGAATAGATAAGATCTCTTCGTAGTATATACCCTAAATTAAGCAATTCCATCTGTTCATGTCTTAAATATTCACCTAATATTTTTTTAGCTTCCAGATTTTGAGGCTTCTGCGGCATTACAGGTATTTTTCAAAACTTGTTTCAGTTTATTGAAAAGTGAAACTAACTGAACTTTAGATACAGGAAGATGGATATCAAACAAGCAATTCATTAAACTCTATTTATACATAAATTACACGAGAATATGAAGTGAATGCTATAATTTTTGAGAGATGTTGAACAAGAAGATACCTTATCGATTGGAACAGAGGTATTAGTACAAAGTAACGTAGAATTAATGGTGATATGGGCAATACAGAAACAAAAACACTTCATGAATTAGTCACTAAAAATTTCTGTAGGACACCAAATGGATTGATCCATACTTATGACCTTAAAACAGTATATTCTGTTTTTTTAATCTGTTTAGATCTTCAAGAAGAAGAAGTTAAACCCAAAAAATGGGTACCGTTCTTTCCGAAGTTGACACACCAGTTTTCGTTCTCGGTTGGAGAAGCTGTTGATACTATGAAGGATTTAGAACTGCAGGTAGATATTGGGACAACCTATGTGAATATTTCCTATAAAATCCACCCTGAACTAGCATGTTTTTTGTTAGAGACGTTCATGACTGCAAAGCTATTGCATACACCAGCTGACAGAACCCGAAATAAACCAAAGGAAAAAGTTCTATTACAGCCTACCGCCAAGGGCGTTTGCATTTTGCAAAAATATGTAAGGGATATCGGAATGAGGGAAATACCTAGAATTTTATTGAGCGAATTCAACTCTATGGATCTTTTTATCTTCGAAAGAGATCCTCTAACTGATTCAATAATACACAACGACTGCCTAATAAGGTTACTATTCACTAGGTTGATGGGGTCTTGTCCCAATGTATGGTCGCCACAGAAACCACAAGATAAAATAACGGCTCTGCGCACTTTAGTTGAATACAATAATAATGATTTTACTTTTGAAGATGTTAAATATTCATATCAAAGAGATGTAGTAGGTTCTGAAGAAACAGAAGAAAAAAATAAGTATCATAGTTCAAAATTTGAGGCGCCAGATTTAACTATGGATGATGATTACCGTACGTCCCCATTTGCCCATAAATTCTTCACCAATCCAGAATCTGATGCGCACGTTCAATATTACGTTTCTGACAGTGGTTTGAGACTTTTCAAATCAAAAATTTTTGGCCCAAAAAAAACATTGATTGACTACTGTTTTTCCACCAAAGCATTATGGCAGTGGTTAATGGACTGTACGGATGTAATGTATCCAAAGGAAGCAGTCTCAGTCGCTTCATTATTCCTAAAGGCCGGTTTGATAGTGCCTATATATTTGCCCCCTTCCAAAAATACTAAGAAAAAATTTCAGATACATAAGCTTTCATTCTATACATTGGCCCAACGTGGATGGGATTCGGTTCGTTGGAATACAGATGAGGGAATAAATCAATCCATTAATAATATATTACAAGAACAAAAAGGTGAGCCCATCACTTCTGGACAAGAAAAAGGGATCGATAAAGATGATGAGGTTACTAAAGGAATGACTATTTCAAAAGTAGCTCAACCAAAAACCTTGGATCAAATTTTGAATGACCCTGGTATGAGATACCTTTTTAGAAAGCACCTCGAAAATGAGTTTTGTGCTGAGAACTTGGATGCGTACCTAGATATTCAGAAGCTTCTTGGTAAAATGGAATTATTAACCAAACCTGCGGCCCATTGTTTAGGAACTGATCATGAACTTTCGTATCAAATAAATGGTCATGCGAAAAAAGTTACAAACATTGCCAATTCTGTACTTGACAGGCATGCCAATGAATGTTTGGAAATGGTATACCACGTATATTCATCATACATAATGGTAAATTCACCATATACACTGAACATTGACCATAATCTACGTGAATCAATAAGCAAAATTCTTTTGCATCCTCACTCACCCGTTTCTGGAGTCTTCCCACCTATGGATGGCAACGCAGCTGATAATTCCGTAAACGAATCTAAATCCGAAACAGAGAACCTTTCCATAGACATATTGGATTCATCTTTGGCACCTTCATTGAAGGTGACACGCTCATCCAGTAAAATGGAATTAGAATCAGAAAAAACTCCTGTGGAAAACCTCGAAGCTACTCTTGATACTGATCATCTCATTCAACCATCGAATTGGGCCAACTTATTGAAAGAAAAGTCAGATTCTAGCCATGAAGCAGCTGATGTTGAAAAGAAGACTCCCTCCAGCACCTGTGACAAAAACGTTACTAATATTACGAAAGTGTTGGTCAATGTACACCCGCAGTTGAATATGGTTCAACTTCAATTGCTTCATATAATGAGAAGAGATTGTCTGCAAAAATTCCTATATTCAAGAATCTACACGGAGTCATTCCATCCCCTCATTGATAATAGTCAAAATTTAGAATGATCTCTTTTCAACATCTGTAATTGTAATTGTAGTTAATTTCTTCACAATGGTCTCCTTAAAGCGATTCCTTAAATAATCCTAAAATATGCGTACAACAGCCCTCATTAAGATCACTAAATAATTAACTATACATAGGTAGGCTGTACCATAGGAGAAATATGATAACTTTTCTATATGGACATAGAAAAGAAGGGCATGCCAAAATAATATGATAAACGTTAGAAGCAAAGTACAACTTTTATGGTATATTTAAAAAATTGGTTCCAATGTAGTACCTCTTTTGATGGTTGCCCAACCAATCAAACGCCAATGCTTTTCAATACGTCTGGACAGAGCGATCTTTTCATTAATTTCTGTACATGCTGGTGAAGTCAATTGCAATCTAGCCATATCTGCCTTAACTGCAACAACACGAGCACCAGTAGCAGTAGAACCTATATTGACCATCAGAACCTCATCTGGCTCTAATTTTCTGACCTTAGCTTGTTTTTGACCATCAGTCTTGACACCTAGTAAACGACGAAGTAAGAAGTAATTTATTTCAATATCTGTGTAAATACTTGGCAAATGACCCTTAGCACCAACAACTTGTCCAACGAGACGATCGGCTCTACAAAGGGTTGGATCAACCTTTGTACCAACACCAATTAAACCACCAGGGACTGCAAACTTTAGATCATTTTGTTCTGCGAACAAAGACACAATGTTTGAGAAGATTGGCTTACATTGAATTTTACCTCTTTCATCTTTAGTGACAATACCAGGTCTAATTTCAATTTCATCACCCAATTTAAAGACACCGTTTAAAATGGAACCACCAGCGACACCACCTTTCAAATCATCGATTTCAGCACCTGGTTTATTAACATCGAAAGAACGAATGACAATCAGACGTGGGGAGATCATAAAATCTCTTGGTGGGACAGGAATGGTCTTAACAATAAACTCATTGACGGCATCAATGTTATATTTTAGCTGAGCTGAAATTGGTACAATTGGTGCACCATCAGCAATAGTACCTCTTATGAACTTTTTGATCGATTTTTCATGCTCTAAGGCACTTTCTTCTCTCATCAAATCAACTTTATTTTGCAAAATGATAACGTGCTTTAGTTTCATGATTTCAATAGCTGCCAAATGTTCTGATGTTTGTGGTTGTGGACATGGTTCATTACCAGCAATTAATAGAAGTGCGGCATCCATGACAGCAGCACCTGACAACATAGTACTCATTAAAATATCGTGACCTGGACAATCAACGAAAGAAACGTGACGTAACAATTTATAACGTGTGTCTTCAAAGCCCGGAACAATACATTTTGGACGAATTTCCTTATCAGATTTGAAAGATCTGTAAGCATCAGGTTCTGGACAGTTTGGATCCTCGCACCTGTAAATCTTAGCGTTAGCGTAACCCAATTTGATGGTAATGTTACGTTCCAGTTCATCCTTGAAACGAACTGTCTGGACACCAGAGATAGCTCTGACTACTGTAGATTTACCGTGTGCGACATGACCAATGGTACCGATGTTAATAGTTGCTTGTCTATTGATGATTTCTGGAGACAAAGGTGTCAATTTCGTGAAGTCGGGGTTATCTGGTTGCTCAGGCAAACCACCACCTTCTTCAAATTCACGTTTTCTTTGTTCTTCGTCATCTTCTACTTCTCCTAAATCACCAAATGTGACTGTCTTCTTTGGCTTGGATTCATTCCCATTGACATCTTCATCCACATGATCTTCCATTAGTTCTTCATTTCCGTAGACCTCTTCGTCTTCTTCAGGTTCCATGTTACCATTGATAATGATACTTGGCTCACGATCCTGTAAATCTGTCATTCTGATATTCTGATAAGCCTAATTCTTTTTAATTCGACGACTTTTTTAGAGTGTTGTCAATAAGACAAGTTCTTGCACTGTTATAAACGACTTTATCTCGCGTGCAAAGTTTAAGTCCCTATCCTAAACTAAATTCTATCGTTAATCTAGAGGTACCTCACACCAACTACCCTTCTCTTTGAAGTGAAGCTATCCAATATACATTATTTATCCTCGATGCATCTCTTACTATTGCCATCCTATAAAAAATTTTTCACTCACCTACACAAGCGCGAGTTGGTACACCACATTGTAATCTATAGTAATATCAAATTGTTACATAAAATCAAATTAACTTGTAGTTTCTCCCCCTAAGTTAGAGCCATTAAACGGTTGGGTTGAATGCAAATTCGTTCATCAAAAGATCAACATCTTTCCATACAGTATCAGATTCCCAGTTTTCCCAGTGATCGGCAAGATTATGAGGAGATTCGCTTGCTAAATGATTATTTGGCTGTTGCACCAGATCTACTGCTATATCTTCTTGATTCCTCTGTTGAACTTGCGCTACAGTTGTTAAAGTATCCGTGGGAACAGCCGTAGAGTTATTACTTAAATTCGAATTGGCCTTGAAATTCTTAACACTTAATGACGAAGTGGCACGTATATTATTCTGTAATGGGATACCTGGTGATGCTTGCGATATGTAGTTGACAGGTTGATCTGTATAAAGAACTGCTGGACCTGTACCGAGTTCGTCTCTTGGCGAGCCTTTGTTTAGCATACCCTCCAAAGACAGCACCTCTGTAGCCTGGCTACTAGGAGAAGCTAGACTACTCCCACCACTGTTATTTGCTGCATTTATAGGATTAGGATCCAAGGGGATTGTTTTGATGATTTTTCTTGCATTTTCCTCCGGATGTTTGTTGGATGACAAACGTCTCTCTCTAGTTTCTGGCTTCTCATAGTCGTCATAATTTTCATTTCTTGAGGTGACACCATCTTCATCCTGGTCATCAAAAATCTCTTGGTCTCGTTGTCTCTCTCTCTTAATTCTTGCCATACCACATTTTTCTCTTAGTATATACAAACAATCAAAGAAGACACTAACAGACATTCGGGAGTTTATACTGATATCTAGATTAAAATCGTTAGATATTTCATTTTGGTTGCTACTTCTTTTTTTCCAGTCATCATACATATTGGAGAACATGCTCCAGATACTTTTCATTATACCAGAAGATCGATATGCCATATCATGCTTCAAAACAGACGCATTGAATGTTAGCGATACAGCATCCTGATAAACCTTTTTACCCCTCTCTACATCAATTACTGATGACAATGATGAATGCACTAATTTACTTATGACACAAGCGCTTTGCCAGATATTAAGAACAAAAACTCCGGGAAAATATTTTATGATCGTTGGGTCCAATTTCCACATATTTGAGGCATGTGAAAGCAAATCTATAGTGGCATTATAAGCTCTAACCAAGCCCCGTTTTGTTTCGAAATTGGATTCTATATCAAAAAAGGAGGCGGTTTCATCTTTAGCTTCATCTTTTCCTATTATTGAAGAGGTGTCACTAAAGTAAAAAGTTAACAAATGAACCTTTGCAACTAATAGAAGAAATTTTCTGATATTATCAACATTATTTTCTTTCAAGTTCATCTCCAGATGAGTTAATTGTTGATTCAAAACCTTTAGTAATGGCTGCTTCTCTACAGTACCTACTCTTCCTAAAAAATTTGCTGGGTTCGAATTCATTGTATTAATCATTTGGTTTTCAAAATGAGCAATCTGTGCCATCTGACTTATCGAAAGTGGAACTGGACGGGTATCTTGAGGAGATAAGCCTATCTTCGCAGCATTCATTACCGTGTGATCAAAAGATACATAGGCTGGAAATCCAAAAGAAGATGCGACAAACTGGGAGACAACATTACAACAGACCCAAGTCTTTACCTTCTCACTTATAAGCTCTGAATTTTCATTGGCATATTCCTCAGAAAATTCAGCACAATTTAAACCCACTCTGACCGCTTGAAAAGTAGCTGTTCCGATGGTATTCCACGAAGTATCTGCGCTCAGAGACGAAGTTAAAGGTGGCCAGAATGTGTAGAGCAAAAATGCTTGAACGGAATAAACAGAAGCAACATTTAAAACAGGTTCGTCGTTATCCGAAGGAGTATATCGGATGATAGGAGATATTGTAATTTCAGATAAGACAGACTTAACAAAAACTGAAAGCTTCGTCATAAGGTCAATAGCCCCAGGTTTTCGACGTAGTCCTATCAGTAGAATCACCCAAAAAAGACAGGGTGATAATGTATAAATCCTTTCTGCTCCTTTGGATAGATCGACTATTGGAAGAAAAGTATGATATTTCAATGCGAACTCCTGAAATAAATCCGCAATTGTCTCACTTGACATGTGTATATCTCCAAGGGTTTTAGGAGTACATATAAAATACTCCGAAGTCACACTTGTATCATGGACCTCGGTATGATGTTTCATATTGGAACACCAATTTGGCGAGCTTGAACTTGTCCTTATAGAAGGAACATGCTGTGTTGTAAAACTAGCACTATTTCGATCTGATCCAGTAAGGAAGTTTGACTGATGAACTTTTTGTATTTCTTTGATTTTCTCTTTTGTGAAATTTCTGTTATCTAACAATGCCATCTGTTCTTCTTTAATTCTTTGGAGAATCTCTTCTGATGATAGATCCGTAAGGGTTCTGGTCAATTCTTTGAACCTCTTCTCTATTGCTTCATTCCTTGCCCGCTTATACGTCCTTCTGAAATCTTTCTGAAGTATACACGGCACACCCTTCTTTGCGCATTTACTACATGGCTCAGGGGCCTTTTCATAAGCATCACATTTTGATTTTTGCTGTCGACATTCGACGCATGCAAACTTTCTTCTATTACTCATACGAGTGTTATCTGGCTTTTTAGAACCTTTATTTTCCTCAACCGCACTTAACTCAGACTCAGATTGCGACGTGTTTAACATGATACCTTCCCTTATATGCTTAGAAGATAGTTTAAAATACTACCTCAACATATGGGAGAGCTTTTTGAGGAATTACAGGATAATAGTTAGAGTGTTACAGCTGTTTAGATTTGATCAATCAATACTTTTTTTTCCGCCATGGCTCATCACATCGCGCAAGTACAGAACAATGAAAAAATGAAGCTTAATCTATTTTGATGCTAAACACGCAGAACAAATTGCCTAATTGTATATCCATCATTATGGGCTTTGGTGGAACTGTTTTGGGTGCTTCGAGAGATGTCAAACTTTTATGGGCGTCTGTATTCCTTAGACTTTTATCATATGGGTTGACGAACCAAGTCTTGACCTTGTTTTTGAATGAAATCAAGCTTGATGAATCTAAGATTGGTCTATTTCTTTCTCTTACTTTGGTTGGGGATGTGGTCTGTTCATATATCCTGACCTGGTATGCCGATTCATGGGGAAGAAGACGTGTGCTGATATTTGGAGCTATAATGATGCTACTCAGTGGGTTGGTTTTTAGCTTTAGTGAAAATTTCTTTGTACTACTTCTACTTGCTATATTTGGTGTCATATCACCATCAAGTGATGAAGTTGGACCGTTCAAATCGATCGAAGAGGCGATGTTAGCCCATTTAACTCCACATAAACATAGACCAGAAATATATGCTATGCATGCCTTCTTTGGTACAATTGGAGCTTCGCTTGGTGCGATTGTATGTGGATATTTCATTCATTTTATTCAAAAAACTAAATATGGTAAGACCGACCTTGCATGCTACAAAATGGTCTTTTTACTCTATGCTTTTATCGCTTTATTGAAGGTAATTGTGATGATTTTACTATCAGATAAAACCGAATTAGATGGCTACCATAATGAAGATGAATTTAGCTCTGCAGAGGCCTTTGAGACAGATGAAACAGATCCTCTGCTTATGGAAGCAGACCAGGTTCTACAAGACAAAAATGGAAAGATGTCTAAGGAAACAGTCTCAATTTTGAAGAAGCTTTTAGTGATCTTCATGATCGATTCTTTGGGATCTGGATTTATGACAAGCGGTTGGATGGTGTTCTATTACGCAAAACAGTTTTTGATGAGTGCAGAAGCTTTAGGGTTGCTATTTTTTGTATCGAAAATCGTAACAGCAGCATCAACCATTCCTTCGTCGATTATTGCTAAAGCTTTTGGACCTGTTAAAGCAACATTACTCGTTCAGATTCCTTCTGGTATTTTTTCTATATTGATACCATTTGCGGAGTCCTATTTACCTTTATCAATTCTATTATTGAATTTACACTTCGCAACCACCGCCATGGATGTTACGCCTCGCCAAATACTCCTCACAAACATAATTAAACCTAAAGACCTTACAAGAGTAATGGGTATTGTAAATATTGGAAAAACAATGGCACGTTGTATTGGTCCAATATTTACTGGGTTGCTCGCAAGCTCCCATTATCTTTGGACTTGCTATATCATCAGTGGTGCTTTGGTTATAATCGCGGACTGTCTTCTTGCGTATTGGTTCCTGGACATGGACTTCAAAATAATGCACAATGTTATGACCCGTTGATCAAATTCAAATTTTCAATTGATATAATCGGGAGAGAGAAATTCAATTAAAATGTTGATCTTGGGATAACGAAACAATTTATAGAAAGAAAATGTAAAACATTATACATATATACATTATCCACTTTTTCGATATACTCCATAACTAAGATTTACATAGATATTGATGCGCTTATTTCACTTGACTTTCATTATTCGAAAGCTGCTTGCACTTTTCTACCTACACCGCTACGATCAAAATCAATTTCGAATTTTGAATTGATGACGTTACTTCTTTTCTTCGCCTCAGAACTTGAAGTCGTCGATGTTGGCGATACCTCCTCATCAGAGGCTGTTTCAGGATGTATTTGCCGTATTTGGTAACCAGTGTTTTGTTTCTCTTTATCTGTTGGGACGGAGATGGCTGAACTTGAATGATTTGAGGAGAATAATGGATTACTCTTATTTATACTTAAGTTTGTTTGTGAGTTATTTGCCAAGTCCTGTAATTGAACAAATGAGTTACTCTGAGAGTTAACTCTTGAAGTGCTTCTGCTATCAATATGTGCTTGTAAATCAAAAAACCCATATCCCTTTATGACCTTGCTGGAAGAACTCTGTTCATTTGACTTTCTGATAGAGTTCAGAGCATTATCCATCTCATACAATTTGTCAACAAGTGGACTTATCTTGACACCGGTTTTGTTGTAACTAGATAACCGTGATTTTTTCCAGAAGTTACGGATTTCTTGCAAAACCCAGTTTAACATGAACATTAATCTGTCACCTTGCCTAAACTGTGAGGTCACAGTTATATCACATTGATCATCCTTTATGATATAACCTATACCAAATCCTTGTGGAACAGCTGGTGTCACACCAAAAGTAGTAGTCGCTGCGTTACCACAGTTTGCTACGATTAACTCAGGCGCAGAAAATGGTTTCACCAGAGGATTTTCGAAGATATTGACACAAACTTGCTTGTCTTTAGAATCTAAATCAATTCCATAATGATCATGAAATTTGAATAGATATCTTAATGCGTTGAAATGTTTCTCGTAACCACCATTTTCTTTTGCTCTGCGAATTTTTTCGGTATGCCTTTCACAAGTATACACGAACTTTTCTAACTTCCCATTTCCATCAAAGGAATTTGATATAAATAATTGGCATAATTCTAATAGATCCTGACTTTGGATGTTAATAAAGCATGATCTTGATTTCCTAAATCTTCTAGTAGATACTGGTTCAAATCCGTAAACCATTCTACCATATAATGCATAATGAGCTACTTGCAACGCAACTTGAATCATAGAATCAGGACTTATCCCCAACCTTTGGGCTGATCTACGGCCGAATGGTACGGAAACGTGAATGATATCGTGCTTTGAAATCAAGTCAGCTAATTTAGTTTCCGATAAATGAACATGTGTGTTCAAGATGTTGCTGAAATCCCAATCGATTTTTGACACAAAAGTGCTAGGATCAATTTCGGAATCCTTAATGCAGACACAATCCTTAACTGATGGCCACAATGAAAACCTTGGATCACCTGCATTAACATCTCGTGCCAATCTCAATACGGATTCTGTATATGTTTCTGAGATGAATCTTAACACCACAGAACCATCACAAGTAAAAGAGTCCCAAATTACTGCTGCTTTAGAATCTGCAGTAACAACCAATTGTAGCTTATCGTACCAACGAGATATACAAGAGCCCACCTGATGTCCTTTTTCGTCAATTACTGAAGTACCATAAAACAATCTTTTACAATCCGAAGACGATGTCGCTAATCCTTTTGTTGGTAAACTCGAGCCCTCTTCCGTTTCATTATCATTGTCCGCCGATTCGTCTAGTACTAGAACGAATAAGGATGAATCAATTGATAGTAACTCATCTGGATATTTCTTCTGTAATCTTTTTCTTGCATATTTCCAATTCTTGAATGAATGTGACGTCAAACTACCTAAAGCCGTCGATTTTTTTAAAACCGAAGACCCTTTAGTTTCAGACAAAATATAGTTAAAAATTGTAATCAAACTGGAAACATCATGCGTTATATTATTGTTTTCATCCAACACATCAATTGTGTAGTATTGACCTCTAGAGATAACCAAAATATGTTTAGAATCTGTATAACGTTTGAGGCTTATTCCGTGCCTTTTAAAAATGTCATTTTTACCTCCATCATCCTTCCTTCTTGATTGCAGTGATTCCAGAGAGTCCTCCGTATCTGATAAATCCGAAGATGATGACGACCAGCCATTCTCCAGATCCGAATCTGTGTATGGTTTTTCAAGGTCAAAACTCTCTACTTCACCAGCGTCAAATACAGGACATCTGGTTGTCCCGAAAAGATTCAAATATGGAAACATCGAGAGAGGTTCACCATTACGAGAATTGTGATCCAAAGGAAGCACGTTGCTCTTTAACGCTGATATAAATCTCAAGGCTGAATGCACAAGAACTGCAGATCTATCGGCCTGAGTAATGTCCGGAACGGCGTCATCGGCAAGCACCAAGAATGGGTTCCTTGGCAAAACATCGTCTAAACCACCTTTAGCGTAACTATTATTAATGTCTAAATGCAAATTATCCAAATAGCAATCATTTGTTTGATGAAATGCATCTAATTTTCCCTGTAGCTTATGAGCCGCCTCGCTTTCTTCAAAAATAGAGATGTCGTTTGACAAATTTTTCAATTGTTCTGGATCCAACGGGTGTTTGTAATACCCGTCAGCATAGTACAAAGGCTTCAGACTTTCCTTCAGTTCTTGTAGAGATTGTTTTAAATCTGGTAGTGGAAGCTTGGGAAGCTCTCTTTCAGACGAGAACGTTCCGACCCCACTACTATTCGAACCACCACCGAACTCTTGTGGTTTATTGAAAGTTGTTGCCATATCAATACTGATCGAGTTCTTATAATTATCCTGGTCTTATTGTATTATCTGCCTTGCCGCCCATCATCCCCAGAATCCCTTTCGGAGCATCTTATTTATATCATAACTGTGCGAACCTGTCCCTTAATCAGGGTTACCCCCGTTTTACCATCGACAGCATGCGTGACCATATAGTCATCGATCTATTATTACATACCGTTTTTCAATCAATATATTTATCCCATGACTTGCAATGACTTTTGACCATCAATTCTCGCAGTTTGATCATGCTCTTTTGAATAAATGTGGGGTAAAGGTTATTGTCCGGATACATCCGGACAATATTAGACACAAAAATGAAATCATCAGAATCGTTTCGGATAAATGGTAAAAATGTCAATGATTTAAGTCATGCTATCTTAGCATGTTGAGCTACATGTTACTCTAAGATGAATCGTGAGCGGCCCTTGGAGATGATAACATTCTTAATCCCTTTGATCCCTGTTAGAAATGAGTGACAAAATTGCAGTGATAGGTATTTTGATGATAAAAATAAATCACATGTATATCACGTGATTAAAGGAACGGCCTGTAGATTTTATTGGTATGAGAGGGACTTTGTCCTTGATTGTGACAGCTGTCACAAGAATTAAGAGGCCTCTATTTAGATTTGCTCAGACTGAGGCATGGTCCCTTTTACCGGTGTTTGTAAATTATTAGATCTTGTAAAATATTGGTGCTTCTGGGCTATACCATAAAATATGTTGTTTGACTCTGAAATTCAAGTTTGTTGTCAGTATAATGTATACGTATGTAGTGATTTAAATGTTATGTATACTTAGTCACGTGGTGGTATTTTATCTTAGTCACATGATGTGACGATATGTACAGAGTTTTTAAGATATGTCTTTCTAAAGGCTACAAACAAGAACTTGGTTTATTCAAGGTGGAAAAATAAAAAAAGAAGAGGAACATACAGCATTGGATACATTTTAGGAGGTTATGAGTGTTTTCGCTACGAACTCACCAACACCACATGGTGCTACGGAAACGCCACTTTCAATAGCAAGCGATGAACATGTCAACCAGAATAATGAAGACGTCGATAACACCAACATGTTTTCAAGTATTGTTGCACAACCGATCAAAGTCAGCAGAAATCAATCGGATGGTGCAGTTCTTGGGATGAATTCCAAATCCTTACAATATTCATTGGCGAACCTGACAGTTTTCCAAAATTTACCTAAGGAAACTTCCCGCGGTGTAGATGACTTGACAAGAATGAAAATGGCAATTTTAAGTGGTATCCCCGAAGAAGTTAAATGGGCATTAAAAAAGTACCTGGCATATAGTAATAAGGCGCCCTACATGATTAGTTTGAAGGATCTCCCCAGTTTGCTGCCACTTTTCAAGCAATTTATCAGCCGTCTGGCACCAATGATTGAAAAGTTCAATGTCCCAATATTAGGAGATTCAGACTCCTTAGATATTCTCCAAACGGGTTTAAACAGTATACTGATTCTGAGGAACTTAAGTCAGGACAGTGATTCAGTTCAGGTATTAGTAAATGATAAATCCATAAAAGACTTCATTTTGTATGTTTTACAGAAGTTTGAATGCGTAGCAACAGCAAATCCTGATTGGCAACTTTTCGAAGGTAATGCCTCATTTTTTAACGAATTGACACATTACATTTTGGACCTGATGGAGGCCATTTCGTCGTATATTGCACCTGCTAAGAAAGACGATTTATATTTCAAAACGCTACTATCACTACTCAATTATACTAAAGATAGATACATGGTCATTTCGATTCTAAGATCCTTATCACGACTGCTTGTAAGATCAAAGGCAGATGAAGAAAGTGCCGCTGATAACATTGACGAAGCCACATTATCTTTGATTGTTAACTTCTTAATTGTCGAATGTGACAACGAACTAATGGCAGCAAGTTTGGATTTTCTTTACCAATATATATTACCTGGTAATCAGAGAATATCGTTACTACTAGGAGATACTCAAAGATTTGCAACATTGGCTGCTATATTACCAAAATTGTTAACATATAATGTTCCTCAACCAGATTACTCCATTTTAGAAAAGACAGAAATCAAATTGGTGAAACGGTTGAGACCACCGGCACCTACAGTTGCTCCTGAATTAGGTAAGGATTTGTTTCTACAGTTATTTGAAATGAATGAACCTATGAGATCTACTGCATGGTTGAGATGTTGTTTTGAACCTGTAACAGATGCAGAGTTCACTCAAATCAGTTTGTGGAGAGCGTATGAATCCAAATTTTCTCAGCCTGTACGTGAATCCGGTAGGAAACTCCTGCCTGCAGTTGAATTTATTAAGAATGTTTCAAATGCATTCCATGAAGCTTCAGCAATGGTAATTACGGATCCAACAACCGGCAAGAAAAGATTTGTTATGAAGGGCATTCAACCCAGAACCAAACCACTAAGTATTGTGGAGGGGGAAATTGCAGCGAAACATTCTTTGCCATCATTACAGTCAAAATTCTTGGATGATATAACAAATATTACCCCAACAAAGCAGGAACCGCTGCCACCAGTGCGATTTCCAACAAAACTGTCAGATTTATCAAAAGCTGCTGCAACATTCTTATGCCTACTGTCAAACGAACCTGTTGGCCCTGGTTCGCAGTTTTGTAAGAGTATCAAACCCGTTATTCTACATAAGCTTGCAGACATCCCACCATTGAGTTCCGCTCTTTCAGAATATATGGATAATACCCCTGGTCTATGATGTCGTTAGCAATTTAAAAATCATAAAAACCGTTCATATGTACTCATATTAGTTTGTAAAATGTAAAATAAACCATACAAAAAAACAGCCTTGTTCTGTCAATGTATTGACATGGTTTTCATCCAATTAGTGGATCCCACTCAATATTGTGTAGTCATTACGGTTAAACATATATAAGAATTAGTATATATCATTAGTATCATATCAAAAGTCTATAAATGACTTTCATTTCATCATATCCATTAAGATTGATTGGAATTTTTGGACCTTCTCGACATTCTCCAAATCCTTTTCTAAGATGTAAAAGCTTTCGATGTCGCTGCATATTTCCTGTAGTTCATCTGGCCTGAATGAAAACGACAAGTCGTAGTCCAAATATAATATCCGACTATTTGGATTTAAATAAATAGTTTCAACTATATTGTTGAACAATGTGTCAATAGCGTATGGATTGGTTCTTGACCATATCGCTAGTAACTGTTTGATATCAGTTAGCTGTACCTGTGGAAGCTTTAAAAACGCTTTGAATCTGAAAAAATTTTGTAGCTTCGAATTTAGCTTATCTTGAGCTGCTTCAACATTCATATCCAAGACTTCCGTTGCATCATGGAGATTATGTAGCATTTGATCTAATATTTCGGTCTTTACAGCAAATTTAACATCATTCTTTACTTTCAATAACGGAGACTCTGTTACAGCATCAAATAGTGAGAGCATACCCATGAAGCTTGACTGCGCTGATAAAAGGTTCGCAAGCTGTAAAGTATCCTCAGGAGTTTCGTAAAAGGCAATTTCCTTTCTAAAGCTTTGTAAGAAAAGTCCAAAGGTGTATATATCCAAAGTTTTGTATGGAGTTCGAACGCTTGCTGCCTTGATAAGATTAACTGCATCGTCAACTTTTCCATTATTTATTAGAAACTCACTCTGAATATCAAGCACACCTGGCCCTAAAGTGTCCCGATATTTTTCAAGCATTTTTCCGTATAGTTCATATTCACCCGTCCGAATACAAGACTTCAGCAAAATTTCAATGTTTAAAACAGGACATATCTTGTTGAATAGTAAGATCCTGGAGTATTTTTTTCGGTGGAATAACTGTTCGTAAACGTACTCAATTGAAGATTTGAACTCAGCTTGAACAGCAATACTTTTGAATCGTTTGGGAAATTGAGCAGCATTTAACCACACATCTATTGATGAGTTCTTGGCCAAGCGCAGTAAAGATGCATCCTTCAAAGATGGTAGAATTTTCGTTTGAAAAGAAGGATGTTTTAAAACTGTATGCTCAAGGTCCTTCTCATTACATTTCACACATGTGGTGTTAACTAAGTACCTTAGTTCATCTTGGTCAGAGCAAAGTTGTAAACTATGGGAGATGATTTCTGCGTCTACAACACCTTTTTTGATCAATTCTTTGTAAGTGTCAAAATCAAAGCAATAATCTTCATTTTGTAACCTTTTGAATTCTTGAATGCCAGTACTTGTGGAATTTCTAATTGCTGAACCAAGTGCCAAAGGATAAGATTTGTCCCAGTCGCCAGGATGAGAATAGAATGTTGCAACATCCTCGGGGAAGTCAATCATTTTTATAGCTTGTGAAACTACACCTGGAACGTCGTTTGGGTTAAAGTTTAGTCTCTTATAGTTAACTGCGAGCTTTGTAAACCTATCAATTACCTTTTCTTTAAAGTCCATTAATAATTCACTATCCATAATATTGTAGTAAGTATCGAAGTCCAACAATCTCACAACCAGAATTGCATGAATATTAAGATTATGGGCATATTTATCAATTGTTTGAGGTGAGGCCCACAAACTTCTCATACAGCCGATTAAACCACCGTGGTTTATGCTTCTTGAACCACTGAGATTAAATTCGCGGCAAATATCAACAAAAAATTCCATTTCAGTTATTTTCTTTAAAATTACTTGCGATGGGAAATGGTCAATTACACCATTTAAAAATTCAAAGCCTTCGACTGTTTTACCATTATCATTCAAAAGAGCGCCATGACACCCAATGAACCTTAAGAGGTAATCATCAGGACATTTGATATCTTTGAGATAAGCAAATACAAACTGGTAAATGCGGATATCAAACTTCAAGTGCTTAATGATAGATTCCTCGAGGATTCTCATGATCATCTCATTATCTTTCAATTGTAAAGCATAATCTAGTAATGATGTCATTACAGATTGAACACCCATTGGATACAGCAAGTAATCGGATAGTTTAGTTCTTTCTTCCTTGAACTGTGCCTTCATAGGAAAAATACAATCATAAACTTTCTTGCAGAGTTTCCAGTCTTCAAAACTATTTGCCATTAAAACCAAATAGAATTCATAAGAAAATTCTGGTATCCATCTTAATTTATGGAATTGAGACCATAGTTGATATGCTCTATGACAATCCAGCTTGCTAACTGATATTAAAAAGTTGGATAACATCATTGAGATGGTCTCAGCTGACCCATTTCTCTCCTTGATTTCAACAGTTAACTTGTCCAATAATTTTATTGCGAGCTCAAGCTCACCTGTCTCAACCAAACCAGAGAGTGTCATTGTATAAACTTCAAATTTTCCTGAAGCAAGTGATGAATCTATTGCTAAGGCGATTCTAAATTCCTCATATAGTTTTTTTATCATTAAGTTATCGTTAGTTAATTTGGCATATGAAACAAATGCCACATAATAAAAAGCATCCTTTTTGTAGAATGGTGATGAATTAACGACATTCTGAGCAGTCTCCAAACTCACATGCCCGGGGTATAAATTCATGGCTAACAGGGCATGATCCAAAACCTGTTTACTAAATTTGTGTTGATTGTTTTGGTCATCAATAGTCAAATACAACTCGGATGCTATTTTGTAAAAATCAAGTCCATTTCTATTCTGAAGTTGATAGGCCAAAATTGAACCTTTGAAAAGATATCCAAGAACTATGTTGTAAATTTCATCAGAAGGCTTGAGTTTGTTAATTATCATGTCTTGATAACATGTTAACAATTCTGACATCTTATAATCCAAATCATCATCATCCAAATCTCTTTTTGTCAATGCATCAAGCACTTTTGAATATACCTCAATGGGTGGAACTATTCCATTACGTTTCAGTGCCTGATATAATGGGTTAATCTTGTTATAATCACGGGTCACATAGGCGCGGTTGATTTCCTCAACATGCGTCCTCAAAAATGTTGCTTGGTTTAGACATTCTTCACTGTCTTCCTCCCATGGAAGCGCTTCTTCTCCTTCCAGAGAATCTTTGTGCACGTTTATTTGGTAAACTGCAGTCTGACCACTCATTTCAGCACCCTCTGAGGGCCTTATTGGAGATGTTGTCTTAACCGTTGTTGTTGTAGTGGAATAATATTTCTTGTAAAGGTTCTGATCTAAAACAGCATCCTTTTGTATTGGAATCAATAATGGAGCTCTAGAAGTGCTGGTATCACCAAAACTGTTTCTTCTCAGTGTCGATCTCGTTCTTTGTTGTCTTGGATAATTTATAGAAGATGATCTATTACGCTGCATTACTACCGCCTCTTCCTCATTCTGCTCCTCTTGAGTTGCGTCTTGTGCAATTAAAACATCATCAACATTATTGTAGTTTACATTGGCACCTAACACTGGATATGGATTCAGATGTGGAACATTAGATTGTGGTATAGCAGTATCCAGACTGACTAAACCCTGGTTTTGCCTTAAATATTGATAAGAACTATCGAAAAACGATGTCGAGTTCTTTGGCGCAGCCGAGTGGTAGCCTTTAGAATAAAATTTGTATTTAAATGACTTAAACGCCATTTTAACTGATTGACTGGAGCAGAATAAATAAAAAAATGGCCTGCTTATTACCAGTATCCATATGAAAAAACGGCTTCTACTGGAGACTTCTTGATTCTCCACCTACAATCTTCTTTAAAGCACTTAATTACCGAAAATATTACTTTCTCAGCTAGAAAAGTAGCCCAAGTTAGTCACTTTTTCGCCTCGTTTTTTCTTATATGTCAACTATTTTCAAAGAATATCTTTCACGCCGAGCTTAGTCGATCAAGAAACTCAGCTTCCGATCGATGAATAATCCCATTTTCATTTCTATTTCCGCTTCCTTTTTCGTTTCTCTGTTTTTTTGATGTGTTTTTTAACGCAAACAGAGAATCCCCGTAGCCATCGCACATCACTGGCACAGCGGCCAGAGATCTTCCGCAAGGGGCTTTCTAAGCACCATTATTTTGTAGCAGAAATCGCGGGGCAAAGGGGAGGGGCATATCCCACGCATGTTTTCAGCATACCGAAATGTCGGCGGTATGGGTTTCTCTTTCCAGCCTTGATTTCGGAAAATATTGTCCCCGTTGAGGGGCAAAAATGTTACTGCTGTGGGCTCAACCAATCAGGGGCGACTATTTATTTGACGTAAGTTAAAGTTTTCGTTCCTTTTAGGAGGGGTGAATGGAAGGAACGCATCAATTCAGATCACAGGTCGGGTAACCTAAGTAATGTTGCATTTGACATGCATAAGCTTGCTAATGTTCCAGACAGAATGATCACGGTGTCCGGTGGTGTCCAATAGTTTTCAGTGATGTCCGGTTTAATGCCGACTCGGTGTAATGGTCGGCGCCAGATCGGTAAATGGTGTGGGTGTTCGGAGTGGGTTTAAAGGTGTAGTGAGGACTTTACTTTTACTTGTAATGTGGTAGGATGTGTGGAAGATGCAATTCAACAATATCGAGAAAAGGATCAACTGAAAAGTTTAGGTGCCTTCACAAGTTTAGTAGTATATAGCGATATGTAGTAACTATATTTATTCCTTAACAGCGTAGGATCTTCTGAACTTCTCGTCAACTTCAGTTAGATAGTAAGTACCTGGAGTCAATAATTCGATAGAACCTTGAGGTTTGAAGTTCTTTTGTAGATGTGCACTCTCTCTTAGGTGGATGGCTTTTTCATATTCTTCTGGGGTTTCGGTCTTTCTGGAGGACAATTTGTTATCAAGATCCAAAATCTTGACCATGTTGCTCACATCACCAACAACTTTACAGGAGAACAAAGATGCGGCCAAACCAGAACCATAGGAAAACAAACCAATACGCTTGTCTTGTAAAGCTTCGGAACCTTTGAAGGAAATTAAGGAACCTAAAGCGGCCCATACGGAACCTGTGTACATGTTACCGGTGTTAGTTGGAACAATTAAAGATGGTTCAACTCTTTCTTTGTGAAGGGCCTTTGCGACATTAACGAAAGTCTTTTCGATAGTCTTGTCGGTCAAAGATTTTTCGTAATCTTCCTTGGCCATATTGGAATCAACATTTGAATATAAAGATGGGTTTGCTCTGAAGTCATTGTACAGTAATCTACCATATGACTTAGTAACTAATTTACAAGTTGGGACATGGAAAACATTGTAGTCGAAG
This sequence comes from Zygotorulaspora sp. UFMG-CM-Y6047, assembly GCA_030571275.1. Lineage (NCBI taxonomy): Eukaryota > Fungi > Ascomycota > Saccharomycetes > Saccharomycetales > Saccharomycetaceae > Zygotorulaspora > Zygotorulaspora sp. UFMG-CM-Y6047. The sequence goes on along the minus strand of JAJLXM010000017.1, from coordinate 124,929 downwards.
TATTTTTCCACATTAACGGCTTCTGGACCAGCAGGATCTTTAGCTAGACCTTTTGCAATTGCCTTTCTAGAGTAGGCCTTATAACTTTGATCCAAAGCCTTAACGTAACAGGTCAGTGAGAAGTGACCATCAACGTATGGATATTCGCTGGTAAAATCTGGTTTATAGAAATCGTAAGCGTTTTCCATGAATGAACCTCTGACGGAATCAAAAACGATTGGAGCGTCTGGGCCAATCCATAATGCTACAGTACCAGCACCACCAGTTGGTCTAGCTGCACCTTTGTCGTAGATGGCAATATCACCACAGACAACAATAGCATCACGGCCATCCCAAGCGCTAGACTCGATCCAATTGATAGAATTGAAAACAGCGTTTGTACCACCGTAACATGCATTTAATGTATCAACACCCTCCAAGTCTGAATTTCCTTCGAATAATTGGGTCAAAACAGTCTTGACAGACTTCGATTTGTCAATCAAGGTTTCGGTACCAACTTCTAATCTACCGACATCTTTTGGATCGATGTTGTAGTTCTTCAAAAGTCTTGAACATGCAGTTAAGCACATAGAATAAATATCTTCTCTGTCATTAACAAACGACATATTTGTTTGACCTAGACCAATGGTGTATTTACCAGTAGAAACACCATCAAACTTCTCCATTTCAGCTTGATTTACACATTGAGATGGAATATATACTTCGATACCTTTGATACCGACGTTACTTGGTCTACTCAATTGAGTTCCGGTCTTTTGTTTTTTGGTTTCGGTCATTGTAAATGTATATACTTATCTCTTGTTATTCTTTTGAGGTGAATTCTCTATACTTCAACAAAAACTTTCTTCTTTTTATATAAACTGCTGAAGAAAAAGTAGTTAGTTTCTCAGTAACTGTAAAACGAGATCTGTGTACTGTAAACCTGTTACAACACAACCAACAAGTACGATCTTCAATTTATCGCCTTTATTCATTCACGCATTGCCTGATAATTGCCCTACCACTGGCTGCGTGTTTCATTCTTGAAAAAAAAAAAGTGGACCTTTTTCTTCAACATAAGCGATAGAAGCGATAACATTCCTCGTTTAAACATAAATTATTAAACGAGAATGAAACAAAAGAAACTTAAACCGTCGGGTATTTTTCTCGAGACTAAAAATATGCCATTTTTGTATTATCATGTGGCGCTACAGTTTTATAATGTCTCTTGTTCGTGCGTTCGACTTTGGTAGGTTGCGTTTGTAAGAAAGTTAGTTTATTTTTTCTTTTTACAGGTGGCACACGTATTGATATTAAAAGGTTCTAATACCGAAATATGAAGAAATAGATAATATTGAAGTCAACGATTACTTCAGGTTACTTGCCATTCTTTTATTAGCATAATGGATGTGGCCCAAGGAATTGATGGGTCTCAGTCTGTCATCGCAACTGATGAACCCACACTGATTTCACTTCCACCTGAGATATTGATCAATATCTTCAGTCATTTAGATGAAAAAGATTTGTATCTCTTGCAGCAAGTTTGTCAGCATTTCTCTCGATTAATTAGTGACGAAGAATTATGGAAAAACCTGTTTGTTTCACGGATTCATAGTGGCTATTTCCCATCCTTCTCACGTTCAACTAGATATAGCACCGAATATTTGGAGAGATTGAAAGGTCTGAAACAATGGAAACACAATAGAGCAGTCAAGACGAAATATATTTTATCACCATCCCCGAGGTATCAGATACAGATTGAAAGTCTTTTATTCGATTATCCTCGATGTGCATGTTATAATGATGGAATCATCACATTAGTTCAATTGCATTCTAAGCGAAAAAAAGATAGGCTGATATATATTCCTTGTACAACTCCACAAGGATGCTCTACTATGAATTTTAACATGAATGCAGCTGTTTTTGGTAGATTTGATGGTAGAGTCTTTGGTAAGTTGCTAAGCAACAAATCCTATCTAACGCCTGTTACAGAGTTCAATGACAAACACTCTGCTTGTGTAACGGCGATCACTACTTCTTCCTCACAAGAATCTTTTGAAGACTGGTGTGTAAGTGGGTCCGAAAATGGTGAGGTTATTTGGTGGTGTGAAAATAAGAAGGTTAACAAGCTCAAGATATCCAATAAAATGATTTCCAAGGTTTCTCTATTTAAAAGCTGGACTATTGTCTTGGACGAAGAAAAGATATATGTCATACATGAGATGAATGATATACATGTGTTGAATTTACCAACAATAGAAGATGAGGATGGAGATGAGCACCTACTAAAGGTTCAATTTTTCAAAGTCGATTTTGGATCAATGTGCGTAATTTTGGCTGATACCAGGAAATTGTTCGTTATTTCTATTAATCCACATGATAACTTCAACTATACGAGAGTTATTGAAATTCCGGAATTAATCAGTAAAATTGCTATGGATGATGCCACAAGCTTAAGAGAGCAGGATAAAAAACTTGCAGGTGAAGATGGGTGCTTTTTGGCGGTAATGACAATGCGAAATACAATCAATTTAATAAATATTCGTGCTCCTAGAAATACCTTGAAAATAGATAATATTTTACAATTTGAAGATCATGTTTTTACATGTCAGGTCACAAACCTAGTCATAGTGTGTGCACTACGTGGAAGCTTACAAATATTCGATGCAGCGAGCGCACAGTTAATCAAAACTGTTCAAAAAACGGATGCTGATCCCCAATTTCTCGCCATATCCCAGGGAAGAATGATAATTGGGAGCGGTAATGTGATTCATTTCTTGCAATACATCTCTGAATCCAATTATGAACGGAAGCGCAATCGTGGTAGCCACAGAGGACATAATGGTAAATGGGAAAGCCGAGTTGATGCGGAGATGGAATTGTACGATGAGGAGCAACGTGTTAAGCAGAATCAAGAATTAGAAAATGAAAGGCTGCTAGAGCTTTATGGTGGGGACATGAGTGATGAGGAACTCCAACTGAAAATAGCATTATTAGAATCCGGTTCTTCCATTCAACCAGAAAATCGTGATCAAGAAGAAATGGATGCCGAACTAAGACGGGCTCTGGAAGAGTCTACCCGATCTCTTGAAAGTGAGACTCTGCAACATCACTTTGCTGATGAAGAGGATCAGGAGTTTTTGCGAGCGCTGGAACGTTCAAGAGTTGAGGAGCAAGAAGCATTGCATAGGCCTAGAAGAAGGAATTTAATAGAGAACAATAGCCTTTCGGAAACAACCAATTTGGTAAATGATCCCAATATCCAGCGAAGAACAGTTGAGGGGGAGGATGAGGAATTGCAGTTAGCAATTGCTTTATCTCTCAGTGAATTGGATTAGAATTTCCTTTATTAGCCGACAAACATAATATGTATATGAGGTCAAAATGTGTTTATATGTAATATTATGTTGCCATGTATAATTAAAATACAACTATGAAATTGAAAGCATCAGAAGACAAACACTTGATCGTCTCCTTTTGATTTTTTGTGATTTACAGTCCAACCAAGGTTTTTAGCATGTGCCAAGACAGTGTTGTTCATTCCTTCAGGTCCGCAAATTAATAATCTGGTGTCGTCTGATGGTTTAGGTAAAAAATCTTTCATTAGTTCCTCTGTGACAAAACCGACAGCCCCATCCCAGTTATTGGATGGTGTCTTGACTACATATGTAACTTGAAAATGTGGATATTTTTCGGCCATTTCATCTAGCTCGTCCTTTAATAATATGTCATTCTCTGTGTTATTGGCATATATTAATGAGACTTCAGTTAGGTCTTCTGGAGTGGTAATGATCTCATTCAAGATCTGCAAAACGGGCGTGATACCAGAACCACCAGCAACTATCGCTAAATGCTTTGAAGAGTTGGCTTCATAAATGAAATCACCTACTGGGCCTTTGAAATCCACCAATGCACCTGGTTTCAAGCTGGCCATGTATTTCGAAACTTTACCTTCAGGGTATGACTTGATCATCAAATCAAAGTATCCTTCAGTGAAGCTTGGTGAGATTGGTGAGTAGTATCTCACTTCATCTACCCCATCGATAGGTACTTTAACCATTAAATGACGGCCTGGAACTAAATTTAGTGCCTCAAAGGATGTCTTCAATTTGAAACGATAAATAGCGGTATTCTTCGACACAATTGTTTGATCCAAAAGTTCTAATCCGGACCACTTATCGTTTCTCACAGACACTTTACGCTGGTATGCTGCATAAGTTCTATAACCAACGAATGCAAAGAAGACTGGTAATGCGAGTAAAATTTTAAGACTGCCAGATATATAAGTAGTGATCGCGATACCAAGCACAAATAACCCAGATGGAATATAAATCCCATGTACAGGATTATCTAAGATATTTACTTCCTTCAACTCTTCTATCTCTTCCATTTCGTCCCAAATCCAGTAATACCAGCTCTTCCTTTGATCTCTAAAGAGTCTGTTATAGGTTTGATGACAATGCCTTTATTGGTCTTTTTTCTCAAATTTGAAAAATCTGCGAAAATAAAATATTTGTAATACAGAAAAATAAAGACAACTGAAATACAGATAGAGCAACTCATATGAATTAAGTGCCTAAATAAGATGTTTAAATAAAATATACGTTTAGTTAACATCTTGTTCATCAACTATACCGTTACGAATAGCCCAGTCCTTATTAGCGATGAATATATTATCCGGATCTTGTTCTTTCCTTATTCTTTTGAAAGTCTTTAGGTCATCACCATACCATGCTTCAATTCTTTTTGCCATACCTCTCATTTCATAGTCAAGATACTCAGATTCATGTTTTGGTGGATTAGCTACCAATGATGTTGAGCCTAAGAAATTCTTTGCCCAATGAGGCTTACCGCCAGCAGCATCCATGGTGTTTTCAAACAAAGTAAACCACTTTTGAATTGGTGTGTTCGTTTTGAACGGTCTGTACATGGTAGCATTAATGTAAAGAGTCAGTTGACTGTTTGTCACATCAGATAATGGAGCATATCTACAATGACTTGGGGTGTTGTCTAGGAGTGGACGTAAGATGTTACCATAGATAGGTCCCGGGCTGGTTTCAGTTCTATCATCAGTAGAAAGTTCTTGTTCAGGGAGCGTGGTGTTCGAGCAGCGAACCTCAACTGGTACATGTACATAAAATTCCCTATTTTGAGCAGCTTGAACAATTGAATGATCTAAAGAACGTAAAACTTCTGTACCGTTATCCAAGGGACAAGACCATTCGTCTACAAATTGTGAAAAAAGACAGTCCATATTCAATCCATCAATAGATGTTGAAACAGCGATATCACCGCTTCCTAGTGTTTCAATCTGTCCATATTGTCTGCGGAAAATAAATCTTTCTACAACTGGAGTCAAAGCAGGGTATATTTTAGCCGAAATCCATAGTAAACACTCATAGAATAATCTACCTGTCGTTGAGCCCCACCATGACTTTCTTTGAGGTGTAACAGAGTCACTTGTTTTGACCCCTCTCCATAGTACACATTTTCTTGAATATGGATACCACCAAACCCTTATAAATTCGGAGGAAGTCCAAAGGGTGTCCCATTTATCAAGTAAAGTTTCAAAATTGATAATTTCCTGGGTGGATTTAATGTTGAAGGAAGGAACAACACGAATAGTAGCCCGAACAATAACCCCGATTTTACCAAGGGATAGCATAGCAGCTCTGAAGACATCCGGGTGATGCTCAGAATCAAGAAAAACAACCTCACCTTTACCATTGACAATAGTCAAATTGACATACTGCGATGAAACTAAACCATGATAAGGAGAAGACCCATGTGTACCTGTTGATATGATACCGGCAAGACTTTGCTCCGAGATGGATCCCAGATTTTGAATCGCGTATCCCCTCTCAGTTAGATATTCACTTAATTGATAGACACGGAGACCAGCATCGACTGTTACATCAGCGTAATGTTTCTCGGGATATTCCTTTAGCTCTTGTACTCTGTTCAATTTATCTAAATTCATTAACCACTCGTTGGTTAGGCACATATCACTTGGTGAATGACCAGATCCAACTGTCACAATAGTTACATTTTGAGCCATGGCTGCTTTCACTATGGTTACAACCTCATCTATTGATGTTGGCTGGAAGTACAATTGAGATTTGGCAGAATAAATGCCAGCCCAATTCCTGAACACAATGTTCTTGCGAGGCATAATCGTTAAAGAATCCATAGACGCCATTGTCACAAATATGCGCAGTCAGGATTTAGAATTTAATTAGTGGTGTCGCTTTCACTTTGAGACTTGTCTATTTATTGCAACGAGTTGTGTAAAGCGATAGCAGATTTTGTATTTCCGTTTTGTTTGCAAATTTGGCGATGTCTCGAATTTACACACCTTTATTTTATCACTGCAAAAAAAAACAGTCACTTATCTCGAAAGCTCGAAAAAGCAGCTTAGTAAGTTTAAAGAGGCAACAAAGATATCTATTAAATTAGTCAAGAATCCTTAGGATACTATAATGAGGTAGACCAATTTCTGGTATGTGATTCATACAACTACAATCGTACATTGTTTGCTTCAAGGATAATAAATCTGTTCCAAATTGATATTGATAATGTGGGGTATATAATAAAAATAATCTAAGTTATATGGTTAGATATCAGGATTCAAAGCCAAATAGGTATTTGAGTAAATTTCTTGTTTTAATTGTAGTAATTAGGTAGATTAGTATTCTTCATCAGCATAAGAATCAGCACCAACTTCGATATAATCTCTTTCCAAAGCAGCCAAGTCCTCTCTAGCCTCGGTAAATTCGCCTTCTTCCATACCTTCACCGACATACCAATGAACAAAAGCACGTTTTGCGTACATAAGATCGAACTTTCTATCAATTCTTTTCCAGGCATCGGCAATAGCGGTAGTATTCGATAGCATACAAACAGCTCTCTTAACGGAAGTCAATTGAGAGTTTGGTGTTGCAGTTGGTGGTTCATCACAAATACCAATCTTAAATCCTGTTGGACACCAGTCAACAATTTGAACAGTTTTTTTATTCTTAACTTGTGAAACAGCATTCTGCACATCCCTCGTAACGACATCACCCCTATATAGAAGACATGTTGCCATATACTTACCAGTTCTTGGATCACATTTAACCATTTGGTTTCCTGGTTCAAAACAGGCATTTGTGATCTCTGATACAGAATTAGCCTCATGGTTTGCTTTGTTTTTAGACAAAATTGGGGCATAAGAAACTAATGGGAAATGGATTCTTGGATAAGGAACCAAATTGGTTTGAAACTCGTTCAAATCCACATTTAGTGAACCGTCGAATCTTAATGAAGCTGTTACTGAGGAAACAACTTGGGCAATTAAGTTGTTCAAATTAGCAAAACTTGGTCTTGAAATGTCGAGATTTCTCTTACACATATCATAAATTGCTTCATTATCAACCATGAATGTACAGTCTGCATGCTCTAATGTAGTATGTGTTGTTAGAACGGTGTTATATGGTTCAACAACAGATGTTGAAACTTGTGGTGCTGGATAGACTGCAAACTCCAATTTCGACTTCTTTCCGTAATCAATTGATAACTGCTCTAGTAATAATGAACCCAAACCTGATCCTGTACCACCACCCAATGAATGTGTAAATAAAAAACCTTGTAACCCATCACACTGATCAGATATTTTCCTAATTCTATCTAAGATATCATCCAGTAATTCTCTTCCTACAGTGTAGTGACCACGAGCATAGTTATTCGCAGCATCTTCCTTACCATTAATCAGTTGTTCAGGGTGAAATAAATCCTTGTATGGCCCAGTACGTACTTCATCGATAACATTTGGTTCTAAATCAACATAAACAGCTCTTGGAACATATTTACCAGCTCCAGTTTCGTAAAAAAATGTTGAGAAGCCATCTTCACCACCCTTAGGTCTTGTTAAGCCATCTTGTAGATAACCGTCTGGTCTTATTCCATGCTCCAGAGAATAAAGCTCCCAGCATGCATTCCCGATCTGGCAACCTGCTTGACCGACTATTTATTACAAATCAAACGAGTTTGCATTTTCAGTTAGTATACTATTTCATGGATTAGAGAACTGCTTCTCTCTTACATCTATCCAAAACTTGAATCACATCGTTAACGCGTTGCAATGTATGTCAATTGACATAATTATATCATCCGATCAACTTTCAAGATCTGGCAGACACTTCTTGCCCTTTAACATACCATTGATACTAATCACTTCACGCATCTCTCAACCAGTTTATGATGAATAACGAAGCTAATCTTCTTATTAATAAGCAGTCTTGAACTCAATTTGGTGTCGAATCCTCTTTATTTGTTGTTGTTTTTTTCTTGCCCTTCTAAATGTCGTTTTGTTTACTATTTACCACAAAAAGATCTAGTTGCCATATGTCCGGGTAACTTGTGTCACAAATAATTGTTTGATCTGTCCGGTGCTTATGTGAAGATTGTCCGAACCTCCAAAAGACAAAAGTCGGCTCAAGCTCCAATAGCATTCTACACATTGATGTATTAAATAATCCCATCATAAATATGTCGATTAATTGATAATAATAACCAATTTCAATTTTGATATTTTACTTGATTAACGAATAATGTACACAGGATATCAACTAGATAGGTGGTGCATAAATATTTATTCTAAATTCTGATGTGTAATATCTATGCCGAGCTCAAATGAGGGATAAATTAATGCATAGACTTATTGAAGATCAGTGAAGGGATTGAGCAGCCTTAAGTTGAAAACTCATATTTTTGATTCTAATTAGAATTCTTTTAAACACGTTCAGAAATTGTAGAGTCAGCAGATGTGGAGTTGGAACCAGCAACAGTACGTCCGTAGGCAGATGGATCAATTTCATCGTGGTATTTTTCGGTAACTTCTTCCAAAGTCATTCTCTTTGTTTCTGGAATCAAGAAACTGACGAACAAACCGACCAACATGAAAAGAGCAAAAATTTCCATAACATGTGGTAACCAACAGTTTTTTGCCTTACCATCTCTGGCACAGTTGTGATTAATCAAAGTACCCAATGCAGTTTGAGCAATAATAGCACCAACCTTACCACTTGCAGCGGAGAGACCGTGTGCAGTAGATCTGTATCTTGTTGGGAAACATTCACCTGGAACAACGAAGGTAGTAGTGTTTGGACCGAAATTTTGGAAGAATTGACAAACAATGTACAAACCCAAAAGACCACCATCGGTCAATCTGTGATATGCAAAACCAATGACACAGAATAAGACAGTTAAAATGAAAAAACCAAACAATTGAATTGGCTTTCTACCAATAATATCCATTGTGAAAACAGAAGCCCAGTAACCTGGTAAAGAACCAGCACAAATCAAAATCAAATTACCAACAGCAGTATTGTACAACTGAGTATAAATATCACCACTACTTGAGTAGCCAATAGCTTGCAAAATAACGGCGGTGTTCAAACCCAAACCATAGAAAGCAACATCTAAACAAAACCAAGAACCGGCAGTACCCAACAAGATCTTACCATATTTCCATTGACCGAAATGCTTACAGAAATCCTTGAAAGAGGCCTTTGGGGGTGTGATCTCGACAGCTTCGACAGCAGTTGGGGCTCTTTCTAGACGAGCAACCTCTTCAGCTTCAGCATTACCTCTTTCACCAGAAACGAATTTACCAATGTCAGCGGTACCCTTGTTCAAGTCAGCATTAATATCAAGAGTATAACGTGGGGATTCTGGGATGGTCAATCTGAAATACAATGCAATACAACCTGGAACAGCACCTAAACCAACTAAAATTCTCCACATTTGGTCACAGGCCTTCATACATTCAGCACCACATTCGGCACCAGTCTTAATACCTTCTAGATCACTCTTGTATGCAGCAACTAGAATTAGCGCAATAATACCTGCGGCAATTTGACCGAAAGCTTGATTGGCAAACACAGCACCCATAATGGCACCTCTCCATTTGGTTGTAGAAAATTCAGACGTAATAATAGAAGATAATGGATAATCACCACCAATACCGATACCCATAATAATACGGTAAAAAGTTAAAACAGCCGCAAAGTTAACACCTGGAGCTGCACCAGTAGTACATTGGAAAATGGTAGCAGCAATCATGATAATTAATTCAACACCGTAAATCTTTTTACGACCAATAATATCAGCCATCATACCGAAACCAACTTGACCGATAACAGTACCGACAGATGTAGAAACTTTCAACAAAGTCTGGGTAGAACTTGGAATGTTACCCTTCCAGAAAGCATAGGTCATCATGGAAATACCCAAGTTAATAGCAAAGATATCATAAGAATCGGTCAAAAAACCAACACCGGCAACCATGATGGCACGGATGTGGTACCAACCGAAAGATGCTTCATCAATCTTCTTCAACGCTAATCTTCTTCTTTCCAAAGGATCTTCAATATGTGCAAAATCGTTGATATAGTTGTGGAAAGCGGCATTACCACCAACTGTCATGTTCTTTTCACGGATTTCTTGTGAAATATCGTTACCCTTAATCTCACTCATTGCTGTATGCGTATTTGGAAACGATGTTAGGAAATGTGTTTCTTGGTCTTCTGGAATCTATTGGTAAATAGAATCGAAAATTCCACTATCGTCTTCGAGACTAACCTCTCTCATTTTTATATTTCATGCCAAGCTACCAAGAAAGAGAAAAAACTTCTTCTTAACGCATTCCATGTGTTACCAAGATTTCCAAGCCCGTATTTGTCACTTAATTAATTACCCATATTAATTGGCCTGGCACACCCCTTCGAGTATCGTACAAAGCTTAACTTCCTACAGAATGTCAAACAAAAACCACTAAAAATCTGCGCAACCATCTGACACTTTCCTCTACTTCCTTCACTATTGGATGTTCCTGCTATTAAAGAAAGATGATTAATTTACCCACGTTCACAAATGTCTGTCATTTTTTCTTTACCTAAGCCCTGGTCTACGGCAATCTCTTCATTTTGCCGTCTTCAGTGACCCACGTGTGCTAAATTATCAATTAATTGCAGCCTACATTGGCCTACTCAAAAATGACCCAGTCCATAAACCATGCAGCGGTGCACATGGTTTTCGGCCTATAAGTTCAAGACTTGCACGTGTGAGTATGCGCGTGAATCAGTTCTTTTTCATAGACTGCGCTCCCTCGTGCATCCCATATTGGTTATAATCCATATATCAAGGGCCATATGGGTCAATCATTTTGGTAATTAATTGGCAGATAGAGGATTGCGTGAAGATCATGGTTGCAAGTCAGTACGTAATTGTTGCGGAATTGTAATTGCACTATTGTATTAGCTTTGTATGTAGCGAAGAAAGAGTGATTTCTAGAAAATTGCCTGTTTTCCGAATCAGGAATGATGAGCATCGCAACGGCCGAAGCGCAGGGAAAAAGAAATTCGGAGAAGCTTTTCTTTTAAGACGAAGCTTACCCGGGTTTCGGGGATCTGGACGAGGATTATATGAATGATGAGATTCCTTAATGGCGGCTAGATATGTATATAAAGTGAGTGAATGATGTAGGAGTTTTTACTATTTGAAATAGTAAAAATATACAGCGGCTGAGACTGTGAACAACATTGTAAGAGCAAGGTTGAACTTGAACTCTTCGTCTTGCTCGATAGGATTGACTTTTTCGTCGCATTTGGATCTCTCCAAGGTTAGAGAGTATGCTTTGGTCTGGACAGGTTTGACACCGGCAGGCAACTTGTTCTGGTACATCTCCTCGATGAACTGTTCTATCTTGGCAACTTGAATGTTAATCTTCAAATAGTTTGGATCGTCAACTGGGATCTTGGCCTTAATAGCACGTAGGTAGTGTTGGAAGATTTCAACACAGCCGCTCAGTTTTCTTGATTTCAAGATTAAATAACAAGTTGTGCCCTTTCTGATTTTTACGTTGGTCTTCAACACTTCTGGATTATTACATACCAGCTCGAGGGTTGCAATAGCCATGACCTGTGGAATAGCACAGAATTGAAATGAAGATTGTTCTCTGACAGAACTTAAATAGGTTAAAACATTTATCACGTGACCGAGGGCGTTCAAAACTAGTGCATTAATACATTCGACACCTTTGCGTTGAAGCTTTGAATCGTTAGCACTGAAGTCAACAAGTTTTTCGGCATACTGTGACCAGATTTCACGAGGCCAGAATGAACGACCATCCTCCAAATCCTCAGCATAATCTCTAATGATGTTGGTCTTTTGTAGAAAAAGACCCATACTTTCGAAGAGCTGAGTATTTCCTTCGTATAAATCTGGGCTTCCGAATTTTGCATAAACGATCATTTGTGTTAGTCCATCTCCGACTAATCCCGCAACGTAATGACAGTATAAATCATAATCTTTGACAGTTTGAACTCCGTTCAAATTGAAATTTTCATCAACAATGTAGTCTGCCATACCATTACCCATTTTCTTGGTTATTTCCTTGATAGTCTTTTGGTAGGCAGGCTTTAAGTTGTGGTATTCTTTCAAAATACAGGGAAATTCGACAAGGACGACACGGTCTTTCTCATTTGGACCATTGCCGTTGAAGGACCAATCATTCAAATCTAGTTTAGAGTCGAACTCACGGAGAGTTTTTACTTTAAGTTGAGGGTCTATAGTCATGTCATCTTCAACTGTGTCCAAGGCACGCAAAATCAGGTAGAAAAGCATAATGGCATTACGAAGTTCAGGATGTAACTCCATAATAACAGCAGCGAAGGATCTTGAGGTCTTAGTCAAAAGTTCGTAACATCTTACCAGGTCTGGTGTTGCTGTGGTATCTCTTGTGGAAAAAAGAGACTGTCTGAAATATTTCAGTTTCAAGGCAGCCTTCAGCTCAATTGGGTGACTTAATAACTCAGAAACTTTACCCATTTTTGTTTGTCCAAGAAATGACTTTCCAACTTTTTGATATCTTTGAATGAAAAGTGTAAGTGAGAATCACAGCTATTGGATAGAAGAGAATCATTTTATGCCACTGAGTTCGTTGAATGGTTGTTTTTTGCATACGGACGTTCCAACTGCTGATTTCCTCCATCCCGAATTTCGTATAAGGGCAATTATATCATCATTTACGAGAATATTACTGAGATAGATCATGGTGCAAGTAGTAAAGCTAACCTTTCTTGAATGTTCCCAAAGTTCGTACTTCACTCTACCACAGAAGCATAAGATGGTATTTCATGTAAACGAATGACACATAAAAAAACACAGGAAACAGTGTGATCTAAATACCTTGTATTTTAGCAAATGGAATTGTTATTTTGGAAAATATGTATTTCTTTGGGCTTTGAGAGTTGAAACAAAACTGCTTTTTAGATAGCAATTCCACGTAGGTTTGAGTCAGGGCTTTGTTTTATTTCTTACATATTGTGAGTTTTTTAAAAACTTTTTGTTACAATCATTTAAAAATCACATATTAAGACAAAAATATAAAATAACAAAATACATAAATCCAATTCAACTTCATCGTCATGGTCGAAGCTTCAAAACAGTTCTCTCATATAGTTTGGATATTTGTAATTTTAAAGATGTTTACATTTTCATATTATATGCTTAAGAAGCTTTAGAGCTTTTGAAAATGCCTCTTCACTAAGGCAATCCCGCTCCTCTACAGTAAACTTCCCTAGGACGTAATCTGATACTATCTTAGGATCCCTTTCCACAGGTCTTCCAATTCCTATGGCAAGTCTATAAAATTCGCCACTTCCATACTGACTATATATGCTTTTTAAACCATTATGGCCCCTGAGACTTGTTCCAGGCTTTCTAAGTTGCACCTTACCAAGTGGTAAATTTAACTCATCATGAACTACAATGTGGGTGATATTCCCGTACTTTGAAAGCTTCTTCCATAGAGGTACTACAGTTTTTCCGCTTAGATTCATGTAATCTCCATCTGATCTTATCAAAAGCAAATTAGGCGAAACATTCATGAATTTTGCTGGAACATCTGCGCATTTTTGAAAAGCTTTTTGCATGTTTCGATCAAGAAGATTCTCTTTCAATAGGTCTAACATCATTAAACCAGCATTATGTCTTGTACCATTGTAGCCAGGCTCTGGATTTCCAATACCAGTAATGCATGTTTTTAACGATCTTACAATTACTGTATCAGACAATCGCCGTCTAATCAGCTGACAGTTCAGTGATAGCATCTAAATATTTTTCATTTGAGCTTTCTCTGTTTTTATATCTTCCGCTTGGCCTAAGCCAAGTCTTTTATTCCGAAGTAAGTATTATCAAAAAAGAACCCAAGGACATACTAAAAAGATAAAAGAGAACCTTCAAACTGTTCTACATCCTCATAACTAGAATATAGACTAAAGACATAAGATGTCATCAAATAATAGAAAAAAGCTACTGCTAATGGGACGTTCAGGCTCAGGAAAATCTTCAATGCGGTCTATAATCTTCAGCAATTACTCTGCTTTTGATACACGTCGTCTAGGGGCCACGATAGATGTCGAGCATTCACATCGTAGGTTTCTGGGGAACATGACCTTGAACCTTTGGGATTGTGGTGGTCAAGATGTTTTCATGGAGAATTATTTCACAAAGCAAAAAGACCATATTTTTCAGATGGTGCAAGTCTTAATACATGTCTTTGATGTTGAATCACAGGAAGTTATAAAGGATATTGAAATATTTACTAGAGCATTAAAACAGTTGAAACATTACTCACCCGACGCCAAGATATTTGTTCTCCTACACAAGATGGATTTAGTTCAGATTGATAAAAGGGAAGAATTATTTCACTTGATGATGAAAAAACTGCAAGAAACCTCGGCGGAATATGGCTTTCCCAAACTTGTTGGTTTCCCAACATCAATTTGGGACGAGAGTTTATACAAGGCCTGGTCAAGCATCGTCTGCTCTTTGATTCCAAACATGGCAATCCATCAAACGAACTTGAAAAAACTTAAAAATGTAATGAATGCCTACGAAATAATTCTATTTGAGCGGAGCACCTTCTTGGTCATCTGCTCAAGTAATTCATCCCATGATGAATCGCTTGATCCTAAAAGATTTGAAAAAATATCAAACATAATGAAAAATTTCAAACAAAGTTGTACTAAGCTAAAAAGTGAGTTCAAGACACTTGTAATAAATGACAATATATATGTTAGTGAGCTGTCGTCGAATATGGTATGTTTCGTTTCGCTGAATAATTCCGATGACTGTCAACAACTGGTATTAGAAAACATAAAAAAGGCTAGAGAGTTCTTTCAGTAGCTGAGATCATTTGATGAAGTGGAATATATACATTGGATAGTGACAATCATTACACATGTACATGTGGAAATAATAAATAAATTTTAATTGAATTGAAATGTTAAAAATGAAGGCGTTCCCATATTAATGCTCTTTCCTCGTTCTGAATCATAACCCTTTGAAAAAGTCTCTCTTGAAGAAAGCCAGTTTCAACCAATCTGCAATAACCTTAAATCTTGATCTGGCAGACAAAATCATAGATAAATAAAGAATTCTCCAAATGTAGAATGTGATCAAACCACCTCCAGTGTAGAAAGAACGCTTACCGTAAGTAATGTTGGCAATTGCTTTTTCAGCACCTAAGTAAGCCAATGCACCATAATGAATATAATTAAATGGTTTGAAACCATTCTGCTCGAATAATAAATCAGG
The DNA here is from genome assembly GCA_030571275.1 of Zygotorulaspora sp. UFMG-CM-Y6047. Lineage (NCBI taxonomy): Eukaryota > Fungi > Ascomycota > Saccharomycetes > Saccharomycetales > Saccharomycetaceae > Zygotorulaspora > Zygotorulaspora sp. UFMG-CM-Y6047. Next base: position 109,311 of record JAJLXM010000017.1, on the reverse strand, counting down.
TTTTGATGTTTCTTTAGATAATGTTTCATGGAAATTAGGCAATTGAGCCATTTTATCGAAATTTTTTGCCAAATATTCAGCTTCTTGATGAGCAACTTGTGCAGTTGGTGGCAAACCTGCAAATGCATTATCACCCACAGCGAAAATATTATTTGAACCCTTAACTTGTAAGAATTGATTTACTGCCAAAGCTCTTGTACAACTGTTTTGTTCAGGAATTTTCTTGAAAAGATCAGTTACAATTGGCCTAGCTTTATTACCGGTGGCCCAGATTAAGGTACCATAAGGAATGACTTCCTCGGTAACTGAACCATCATCATTCTTTGTTTTTGCGATCAAATGCTTCTCCTCGACCTTACCGACTGCTGTCTTCAAATGGACCTTGATCGAGGTCTTTTGTAGCACAGATTGCGCGTATGATGACAGTTTCTTTTCGAACATGTTCAAAACGATTGGTAATGCTTCCACTAAGTGGATTTGAACTTCTTCAGCCAAAGATGGTAAAAATTTTCTCAAGTCCTGATGAACATAATCCTGTAACTCACCCGCTGTTTCAACACCAGTTGGACCACCACCAACGACAACTATGGTCAATAGTCTTTTTCTTTCTGGATCACCTTTTGGCAACAAATTGGCTTTTTCCAAATTGCTGGCGAATCTCTCTCTAATCTGCAAAGAATGTGGAATTTCCTTCAAGAAATTACCATATTTCTCAACACCTGGAATGCCGAAAGTGTTTGGTTCCGCACCAACTGCAGTGATCAAATAATTATACTTGATTTCAGCCGCATCATGATGTGAAATACCCAAAAACTTCTCATTTTCAGTCAATTGTTGCACAGTTGACACTGACTTAACCGTCACCGTGTTTCTGTCCGGATTGATCGATGTCGCCTCCGCTTCGTAGTACGACACATTACCTTTTTTCTTCAATGCGAAGTTTACCACAGGCTCAATGATTGATTTTTCGTCAACTGTTCCTACTGGTGTAGATGGCAATAGCGGTGTGAACAGAAAGTAGTTTCTAGGCGAAACAATCGACACGTTATATTGTTTAGTGTCGATGTGCTTCAAGAACGAAATAGCACCCCATCCCGAACCTAAAATCACAACATTGGGCTTATTGTTGTACTGTGTGTCAATTACCTTGACTGTCTTGAACGAAGTAGGTCCAGTTCCCTGTCCAACGTCCTCTACCGATGTGGTTGTAGCGCGACTGCTACTTGATGCTAGTCTAATTAGACCTTTACTGGCCTTGTATGTGGATTGTTTACCAATGAAGTGCGATATCATCTTGTAACTTGCTGCCTTCAATTCCTCAATTAACTCCGCTTGTGCGTGTGCCTTACCTGCTCACCCAGACCACTTATATATAGTCTATCGAGGGAATATCTCTTGTAATTCCGTTTCAAACCCTCGTCCTTACCACTTTCTTCATCCATATCTTGTTCAGGGATTTATTTGATCGATACTACCGAGGGAATAACTTTCAACGACACAGCGTGACCCCCACGCCTTCAGTATGAAGCAGCCAAATAAGCACTGCCGTGTATTTCTCGGTGAGAGAATCGGCAATTGTGCGGGGAGGGTTATATATTTGATCGGTTTGAAGCAGAATTCTGGGCTGCTGATTGGCTAAGCGGGTATTAAACAGTTACCCGGCTCTAGACCGCTTCAAGGAGAAGAATGATCAAAAAAGAGGGGAGCACAAAATAAAATACCGAAACCCATACATACCGTCCGGGTAATACATAAAGTCCAACCCATACACCAAGGTTATTCGAACAGAAACTAAATCTCGCTATACACGGCATGATGGATATTACCCGGGCCAGGGTGATGATTTTTGTTATTCCAGCTTCATTACATATTTTTGTGGTTAGAAAGATGTCGTTTCTATTAGAAAATAATGAATTCTAAAATAGACGCCGAAGTGCAAATAAAGTTAGCACGGATAGCAGATGGTGGTTTACAGATGTGTTCGAGGTGTACACACTGCGAGAATAGTTTGCAGGAATCGGATTAAGACTAGGGGTCCTGGACAGGTGAGGTTAAGCATTGGAGATGACAATGAAGGCACGATCAGCAGAACAAGAAGAGGTCAGCAAAAGTCGGATTCTCTAAATACACATGATATAAATACGATCACATCATCATTTTTGGCGCGGACGCGGGAGTTAGAGCCTGATATGGAGTTAAAGGAGCTTTCGAAGATCAGAGAACAATTCCAAGAAAGGTATAATACACGATATTTGGGACCATCAAAGCAATGGGCAAGAACTCATGGTGGTATAGTACGCAGCAGGTATTTGATAAATGAGGAAGCACCACATATCCGCAAACAAGACATGCAATTTAGGCTGGATGAACTATCGCAGCGGCCGCTCAATAAAGGTGATTTGGTTCTGCTCAAACAACATATTAACGAGCTGAGCATGTGCATTGGTGTTCCTGAGAGCACATCTGACCCACGTTATACATTTGTAACAGTAGATGGAACACTAAAATTTTGCGGGCGGGGATCTGTGTTGCTACGTATACCGCACGAACTTCCATCAACAAAAGATATCGAGTTAGTAATCAAAGAAAAAAGCCATAAATTTGATCCGATTGGAACTGTTAAGAACTCAAGCAGCGAAACATTCATTCTCCCGACTGTCGCACGACAATCATTAACGAGTCATTTGCCGCAACAGATATCAAAGGTAGCCTGGAACCAACTGCCGGTTGTTTTGGTGTGTATGGAAAAATTGCACAGGAGTATCCAGAATTTCAATGGTCCTATAGCCTATCCATTCGTAAAGCTTGTTAGGCAGGTGCAGGAAGAAATGAAGATTGAGAATGGGGAAAACACAATGGATTGCACAATATTTCTGGCAACATATTGGGCATTGCAATTACAGCAAAAGATGCATATGTGGGGTGATATTCAACAAAACAAGGCATTATTGACCCCAGTTTCAGTAACAGTTTTACCGTTTGATTCCCAACATATTTTCTACACAGAATTGAAAGCCAAATTGAAATCGAACAATTACCAAGAGATAGAAGAATTTGGAAATCTTATCAATAAGGGGGACATAAAAAATTTGGAAAAAGGCTTCCCCGATATCATCAGACTGCTCAAAGACTACGCAAGCGGGAATCTTCAATGCAACGAGTCCATTATTTCGTTGTTGGCAAAAATTTTTAGGAATATCGACAAATATAAGGACATGGATATTACAAGAGATTGTTGTCATGAACTATTGTTGAAAATTCTGCGTGGAAAATCTGATTCGAATTGGAATCCAATTCTTGAAAACTACACATTAGGTTTACCATCATCATCAGAGTTCGCTCATGCTCAACAGATTTTCTTCGATAATGTGAAGATACTATCAAATTCAAAAGTTTCTAGTTCTTCAACAAGAGTTGATTTTGGTGATATGAATGTGTATTGTATCGATTCTGAGGATGCGCATGAGATTGATGATGGTATTTCGATTAAAGACAACGGAAATAATACCTTTACCTTATATGTTCATATTGCAGATCCAGCATCATTTTTCAATGAATCAAACTCTTCAGATATTAGTGGAATTCAAGATGAAGTTCTTAAAATTGCATCCCAAAAGTGTTTCACAACTTATTTACCCGATATTGTTGTACCAATGTTACCTAAAAATTACTGTCAGGCTGCAGATTTGGGTAAAAATGGCAAGAAGACTAAAACAATTACCTTTTCTGTCGATGTTAGTGTTGATCCAATAAAACGCACAATCGAAATCGTGAAAAAAAGTTTTCAAATCAGATTAGGTCTTGTTTCGAGGTTTCCAAAAGTTTCATATCAAATCGTTGACTCCTTGTTGAAAACAAAGGACACGACCTCAACTGAAACAAAAGAATTGAAAGATTTACACCAAGTTGCAACGCTATTAAGAAAGTATAGAATCAATAAAATGGATGCTGTTTTATTTGGTGATGATTTCAATAAGGGCTTGGTTCAATTGTCGGAAGACAATAAAACAATATCATTTATTGATAGAACTGAAAGTGACTCTGTTGTCTTAGTTACAGAAATGATGATTCTTGCCAACACATTATCTGGTCAGTATTTTCATGACAAGGGTATACCTGGAGTTTTTAGATCATATCAACCGCTTCTAATCGGCAGTATGGCGCAGCATGAGTTTAATCTAATGAAAAATAATATTAAAAGAGGCAAGTTACCAACATACAAGGATATCACCTTACTATCTTCTTTATTAAATTCCAGTTTTTACTCATCAAAGCCATCACTTCATAGCATGATTGGTGCAACCCAATATTTGACAGTCACGTCACCTCTACGTCGTTTCCCTGACTTGGTGAACCACTTACAAATTCATAGATTTGTACGTGGGTTACCATTTTGTTTCGAACAATCTGATATTTCAAATTTAATAGCAAACATACAATCAAGGGATTCCATCCTGAAAGAGGCATCTCGAAAAGGAGCGTCTTATTGGACGTTGAAATACCTAAAGGATTCTTTTAAAACTAATAAAGACCAGAAGTTTGATGTGATGGTTACTTCCGTACCACAACTTGGTTTAGTAAGATGCGTTTTACCCGAATATCCTCTTATTGGAGGAACTCTACGATTGAAATTGAATGAGACTCAATTTCCAGTAATCGGTGAGATGGTACGGGATTGTAAAATAACAAAAATCGACTGTCTGGATGGAATATTGGAACTGGATGTCTGAGACATGATTAATCGCAAATCGGGTCCTGTAAATAATTATTAAATCCTCTATAGAGCTGTAAATATTGATTTTTTATTTTAGAATCCACCATACACGAGCATATGACCTCGTTGTAACTCAGCATGGAACATCCGATATTTAATTGAAGTGTAGAGAGTTAGATTAATAACAGGATGAAAGTGCATTATGGCTTCTCCTTTCTGTAATTTATTTTCCTCATGACACTAAGAAAAATCAGATGAAAACCGAGGTTAATTGGCAAAAGAATGCCTGAAAACCAACTAAAAATATAATGGTATTATAGTAAATTATTCTCTTAACTTAGATGTTTACACGCAATAAACTCAGTTAAATGCTAGGATCTGAAAAAAAAAACAGGGTTTCTTCTCACATGACTCTCAAAGCTGGATTACACGTATTCAAATCAAAATTACCATTATTGTAGGATTACTTATCTACAGTGGAGACTATTTGAATTAAAAAACAAGTTTAAAAATGTGTTGCACAAAAGAAAGAAACCATAAAAGAGACCATGATAGAGACCATAAAAGCTACATTTTCCTTTCAAGAAATTTAAATCGATAAAAGTATATTTGGACTTTCCTCTACTTCCGCACTCCAGCAAAAGCATCAAATTTGGTTCTATCAAAGATGTTTCTCCTCTACTTCATCCAAGATTCGAAATTACTGATACATAACACAACGTAGCAAGTGACATCTCAGACTTATGAAAAAGATAGACATCAAGTTAGAAATTGAACGTTTTTCCTTTTTAGGAATAATGATAAACACAAAACAAGCTGTCATTCTACTTTCCAAATTATACAGTCCCAAGATGCTCCGAAGCAATTCGTATTATTCTAGGATAGTTTCTTGTATTAAACTAAGCACCAATTGTCCTCGGATCATACTAGAGCTCTCTGCTTACATATAATCAGGCGTGTTGAATAGACGAATAGAATGAATAGCGATCAAGTTAGGCTGTCACATACCAATAGTGAGACCTCTATACCAAGGTACAGCTCAAAGATATGCTCTCCAACTAAGAGAACTTTAAACAATAAGAACTATTTGGCAGAGGATGCATCGCGCTACAATTGTAATTCTGATAATATTGAACCCATCACTGCCCCAGTCTTCACTCAAAGCCCAAAGAGGACAATAAATGATTCACCAAACAACAATACACGAGAAAAAAACAATAGAGGTAGAAAATTTGTTCCTCCTGAACTCAAGTTTGAACCGATTAAATCAAGATCAAAACTATTTAATCAGGCACAGCAGACTCATCATGGAGCCGATACTTATGGGAATAGGTCACCTACGAACAAGTCCCCCACAAATAGGTCCCAGAAGTCTCCCACACAGCATGTAAAATCATCAAAGGTTGTTGAAATCCATAGTACCAAGTACATTGCGATTCCCGATGCCAATAAAAGGGCAAAGTGCCTTTTGAATCGATACTTTTCAAAACCAGATGATTTCAATGAGCTAAGACAAGAGACAGGAAAGTTGAAGCCAATAATAAGTATATTTCATGGTGATACATCCAAAAAGAGTAAAAATAGTGCACTCTATAAACTGGATATACCAGTTTTATGCTCTGATAAAAGTCATCAAATTGCCAAAAACAACATCGAAACCAATTACAGAGTTAGATACCAACAATCGCAGCCTCTTTATCTATTTGGCGATACGAACTTAAGATATAGTACGTTAGAAGATTTGAAAAATAAGGATATGAATAGCGGCAGTGGTCCAAATACTACAAGATTACAGAACGTCCAAGTTTTAGATCGTCAATTTTTACTATCATCTGCCAATGATAGTTTGGAGTTGAGCTTTGATGGTAAAGCCCTAGATCGTAGTGACATATTTCGTATGGTTGATTCATTTAGTGTGGCATTCTCAGACGAGGATGATGAAGATAGTCCTGCCGCATCTGCTAACAAAAATGTGCTGCCATGGGAAATGACAAACTCAGTCTGCTAGGAACATAAAGGTCGGTAGATCGAACTTTTGAGAGACAAAACATGAAATTTTTATTTTTGCATCATTTAATATATACACGGAACTTTATATTTTTATTTACATCATATCGGAACTCTTCTTTCTACAATAAATCCAGGATTTGACTTCCTCAGCTCCCTTTGTTCCATCTTTGAGAGGGATTTTTCTGTAACTTCAACACTAACCAATTCTTTGACTTTTGCCAAAGCACCTGCACAAGCTGGAGTGGCTTTTCTGTAAATAACTGAACCTCTTTTACCTAACCCTAGACTCTTCACGATGCCTTTGGTAGTTTTTGGAACCCCTATAAGCGACCTGCGCAAAACTACTTTATAGAATACCATGCCAATATTTGATAACAGAGATATTCTCACTCCACAACACAGTTAAACTTCCGTTCTCTTTGTTCAGCCTATCTTCTATTCAATACCTTCCATCATTTTTTCGTTTTCACAACTTCTCAAAGGTTCTTGCGGGTAACCAGTACTGTAAAACAATACACAATAAATTCAATAACATAGGAGAAACATCATGGTTTCAAAACGTTATTTATATTGAAGCTCACATCGCATGTGCTTATTGAGTCGAATAAGATGCTATAAAGAATTAACTCGCAGACTCTATGGCATTTTGTGATAAAGATTATGAAATAGATAAACAAAAGAACATCCGTTCATAATGATATATATTTTTCACTTGTAATTTACATCGGACTTCATGAACTAAGATTACTTCCTAATGGGCATGAGTATATAGCCTGATTACAGATAGGCAATAACAGCGTGTATGATAAAGTTGAACTAAAAATTTGACGTTATACAAGGGTCATAAAATGTCAAAACCGGCTCAAAAAAATAGTGCCAAAAGTCAAGATGAAGGTGATGATCCTAATATTCAAACATTGAATGAGAATATTCAAGATAAAGCTGTTAATAACGATGATAACGCTTCAAATAAGAAGAAAAAAGGTAAATCAAAAGGTAAGGGTAAAAATGGGAAACAACAATTATCTGATGAACAGATTGAGAAGCTTCGTGCAGAGAGAAAAGCTGCAAAAGAGATGAGAAAGGCAAACTTGGAAGCCCAAGGAATTGATCCTAACATTTCGCCTGAACTACGTTTTATTCAGCGTCCTATCCTAACTTTGCATGATAATGAACCAGTTAGTGGGTTTAGGTTCAAACTGATGACTTACAACTGTTTGGCGCAAGCCCTAATAAGAAGAAAGATGTTTCCTGACGGCGGTGAGGCGCTCAAATGGCATAGAAGGTCAAAAGTACTTTTGAGGGAGTTTCGGTACTACAATGCGGATGTAATATGTTTGCAAGAGATCGACCACATTCAATATGAAAGTTTTTGGAAAGAAGAACTCATGAAACTACAGTACGATTCCCAATTTCATAGGAGCGGCACTAAGAATCATGGGGTAGCGATTGCTTGGAAGCGAGATCTATTTACGATGACTGATCGCATGCTTATAGATTATGATAAAGAGCCTTCCGGTGACATTCTCCCAAGAACAGTAACTAAGAACATAGGACTCATTCTGTCGTTGCAATTTACGGAGAAAGCAAAGAGCCAGTTCAAGAGTGAGACGAAAAAGAGTGGAATAATTGTTGGAACAACACATCTATTTTGGCATCCCTTTGGAACATTCGAAAGAACAAGACAGTGCTTTGTTGTCTTGAAAAAAATGAAAGAATTTATACATAGAGTTAATGTTCTTCAAAATAACGGTGATGGTGATCTCTCTCACTGGTGGCCGTTCTTTTGTGGTGACTTCAACTCTCAACCGTATGACACCCCTTACTTATCAATGACATCAAAACCAGTCAATTATAAGGGAAGAGCAAAAACAGTAATCGAATGCAGTACATCTTACGTATTTTCCAAGCTCAGAGAAGGTATTGAAGTCGAAGGTGAGGAAGAGGGTGGAAATGTTGAGAAATTTGGAAAAGACCAACCAGAAACACCTGTGCCAGAAAATTTCAATGCCACTTCAGAACAAGAAGATCTTGTTAAACAGATGCAAAAGCTGCAAAATAGCCTTGATATGCGAGCAATTTCGTTATACTCAGTTGGTTACAGAAAAGTTCATGCAGAAAATTCCGGTTTGGATAACGATCGTGGAGAACCAGAGATCTCTAACTGGGCACACACCTGGCGTGGTCTCTTAGATTATCTATTTTTCATTAAAAACTGGGATTTTTCTGCTAAAGAAGAAGTTGACTTTATAGAATACTTCGAGGGACAAAATCACCTCAAAATAAGAGGCTTATTAAGAATGCCACCTAGTCAAGAAATGACAAAACATGGTCAACCTCATGCTGGAGAATACCCAAGTGATCATCTGTGTATGATGTGTAATCTTGAGTTATTACCTTAAATAATTTATCTCACAAGTTCAAAGTACGTGCTTTCTTTACATTTCGATGTTTACCGCTTTCCAGAACGCTAATGCTTTGATAAATTTTATTCCATTCAAAAAGACAATCACTTAAATTGTTTTGTGTAGTATCTTCCGAATCTGCTGACTCTATTATCTTATCCCGTATCTGAGAAAGCTTTCGTAATGAATCATCCTCCTGGACAACTACGTCTCGCTCCTCCCCCAGTAAATCAGAAGTCCTATCAGCTTCCACCTGTAAAAGATAGTCATGTAAAATCTTAAAATGTCTTTGCAAAGTGGGGTTTCGAAATTCCGCGGGCTCATAGCCATTCTTCAGATTGAAGTGAGCCACCACCTTTTTTGTCAATTCTCTAAAGTCATAGTATTCTTGGGTTACTGCCATTTGATAATCGGAAGGAGTAGAGTGAGGGAGTTTTCGTATTTCATCTAAAAATGGTATACGGCTCAGGTAAAATCCTTCGTTACGGCTTAAAGAGTCAGAAGGAACCAGTACAAACATCGCCGGGTTAGAGTTCGTCTTTAATTTACCCCATACGATGGCTGATTTATTCCTTTTTCTCAAATTCTTAAAGAGCGAAGCCATAGTTCTGATTGAGCCCTGATAACTAGATTCATCTGGCACTACAAAAGCAGCCTTGTCAATTGAGTTAAAATAATGCAGACATTTATCCGTTGACCTGAATCCTATGACTTTCAAAGAAGAATTTGCTCCAGCATAATCCTTTGCCACAGCTGTTAGTTCTTCATCTGTAAGTTCTATATCTAAATCCCCAAATGCAAAAACTTTTGTCAGACCTTCTCTGATTTCTTCCCCTGTAGACGCATCCAGATATTTCCTTGTAGAAAATGCTTCCCGCCTTACGTCTTCATTTTCATACACCAATTTGTACCGCACTCCAGCCTTTTCATGGCTTACTATTGAATAACCCTTTATTCCCACCGTAAAACCAGATTCCTCTTGCAAAATAATGGGGCATTGAAAGAGTACTCGTTTTATTTCCTGCTTACGCAACACTCTTGCCTTAATTAATGATGCTGATATTGGCTTTGTATTTGGTCCATCGAATTCCGAGCCTTTATGTGCACCCAGTCTCAAAATTTCAGAATAAAAAGTATCATCAAAGGGTGAATGTTCAGAACCTATGAAAAATGTTGTAAATCCAATGTAATAGTCATCTAAATCACTCACTAGATGATTCAACCTTGACCTTGCATCGGGATCCTTTGATTCTGGCGGTGAATCGTTATCAGTAAACAAGAAAACCTTTTTGTTGTTGAACGTTTTTTCACCTGGAATGTCCCTTATGAATTGCGCCTTCACCAATTCAAATATAGATTCCAAGGGTGTACGTTTTTCGGAATTGAAAGATAGATACTCTTTTAATTTGATTCTTCCATACGCTACATCTTCAAGCAGATCACTCAATTGCTTCATATCCCTTGCATTTATATCTCGAAGCGTAATATATTCGAATATACCATTGCCGTCTGCATTGTTCGAGTAAGAGTTATAGAAATAGCAGCCAATTCCAGTACCGGGCCTAGTTATAACTAACTGGGACATTAACTTCAATAAGGTACTCAAAATTTCTATTATCTGAACACCACCATCCAGTTCAGTTAGCTCATGGAACATGCCTTCAGACAGCTCAATCAGAAATATAATCCCTTCATGGATGTCATATTTCCTATAACTGGCAACTTTGCCTCCTTCTTTCGACGTTTCACCCATGTAATAATCACACACAAACAAAAAGTGTTATGCTTTATAGTCAACACCTAAAATATATTCTTAGGTAAGGTGAAACTTGATCTTTACTTTATTCTTTAAAGTCCCCAATTAAGGTTATATGATATTAGCAGAGTATCAGTCCAGTTCAACTGATTTCTGCAAAAAAATCTCCCGGGGGCGAGTCGAACGCCCGATCTCAAGATTACTTTGTTGTTCACATTACAGTCTTGCGCCTTAAACCAACTTGGCTACCGAGAGGTATTTAGTTGTGATAAAGGGAGTAGAAGTAGCAAGTCAAATAGTTGGGTATGAAATGGAAATTTTAGATCAATGAATGAAGTCCTATATAAAGAGATTCCAGTTTTTGTTGTGCGATGAGCTTGGTTCAATAAAAAATAAATGAAAGAGTTTGTATAATTGAGACGCTGAACGTGAGAACCTTAACTAATGGATCAAGAACTTCTCTTGTCGTTGAATCAGATTAGTAAAGATGTTAAAAAGGAACACAAATCGTTGAGAAACCGAATACAAAGCATATTGCTAGATAATGATTTTCTCAAAGACAAAATTATGACGATGTTTCCCAACTTTCCACTTATTCCCAATGAAAGATGCGGTCTTTGGTACTGCAATCCTTCTTGTTATACAAAAACAAGCTATTTCAAAAGCACTGATGGTCATATGAACATGTGGGACTTCAGTACGCGAAGATTGAACTTTCATTTGCTACCTCTTATTGAAAAGCACAATGGTATAGTAATTGTTGATAGCACAAGACGAGGGAAAACTATGCCAGATGCTCTAAGCAAAACTGTACCAATATGGTGTGCCGTATTGAATACTTTAATGATGGAATCGCAGGCGCTACAGGACGACAGACAAGTACTTTTTTTACCTCCTGGTATTCTTTCACAATCAGAAAGGGACCAAATCCTTAAACGCGTACCTAGCTTGGTAGAAAAGCTGAAGACAATTAATGTGGTCGATGGAAACAAACTCTGTGAACAATTCAAGGGTTGCTTACTTAGACCCTTTTGGATATATCCCGGATCCCCATTGTTAAACGCATCCAGAGATCCATTCACGGGTGAAATCCTTCAATATACATGGGAAACTCCGAAAGATGAGAAAATTATTCCAATTGTGTTATGCACTGCCAGTTACAAAGCACAAGATGGTGTAGATACTAGACACGGATTCACATACGTTCAAGGTGCCGCAGATGATCATGAGCTTTGGTCTGACGGTTTAACGCCCCAGATTCTATGGGAAAACGTCGAAACACTTGGCGATCTTGGCAAGTCTGATGAGGCCCTACAAGTTATAGTTCAAGATTTGGTATCACAAGAAAGAAAGAACCTCAACAAATCAAATATATCTGAAATTTTCCCAAATTTAGATCGAATCACTGATGAGTTATCATTGGGAAAAATTATGGATGGACTGGAGCTCAACAAACACATTGTCCAAAAAATTGTTGCTAGAAATAGTCTCACAATAATTTTGAGCAAAAATCTCACTTTCTCAGATGAAGAGGGTTGCCTTAAGGCTGCTCATGGTACTATCAAAGTATACCCTTTACAAAGTGGCTGTAAACGAAGTTCAAAAGAACTCCGAATGCAACTGCCTGAAATATATACTTTGATACTGGCTGCACTTAACAGCCCGCTTGTTCGAAAAAAACCTATTTTAATAGCGTGTAATTCTGGCACTGATATGAGCGTCGCTATTTTACTTGTAACATTGTGTAAAAATTATCGTCTGAATTGGTCTTTAGGTGAGCCTGATCCCATTAATAAAATCACCATCCGTAAGCATTTGACAAAATTAATTACTTCACTGGAGGGTCGTAATGTGAATCCCTCGAGAGCCACATTGAATAGTGTAAATAGTTATTTGATGTAGTCTGTTGTAATCCACTTCTATCAACTATCATTAAGTACGCCATTTCATCATAATTCGAGATTTTGAAGCCTTTTTATAAAGTCTGAAAAATGATTCAATTAATTCCGAGAGTGCCAGAATAAGCATACTATTTCAATTTATTCTGGATCCCTACTATCACAGCTCCTGTAGTTGCATTGCCAGTCATGTTTAGAAATGCTTTCCTGGGGCACAACCTCCAGAAAGCCTATAACAGTAGACTTGCCATTGAGTATCTGGCTACCGGTGCAGGAAATTTTGCTTCAGCTTCCGAATTGAATACATACGCATCCAGTCAAGACACTGCTATTCCTTCACCACGCACAACCATCTTTGAGGCACTAAGTTTACAAGGAAAGTTAATAGAATTGGAGCGGTCTAATCCTATAGCCTTAAAAAAAATATCGAAATCAAATGGTCATCTCTGCCGTTCATTGAACAACAGTAAATTTCGATTGTATTTGAAAGAAGGTCAGTATACCAGATTTCTGATAGAATTGCTTGTACAAAGTTATTTGGATGAATCACATATTCACAATCTGTTTAATACAGGAGAGCTAACCAAGTCCGAGTACACAACATTTGTAAATAAACTACTACTGGAAGAAAATTTGGATATAAAGCTATCGAATATCATCCCTGATACATTGCACACTGAGATATTAATGAAATTATTTGACATATATTGTCAATATGTAATATCAGATATCCCTGGAAAGCTTACAGCATTACAGGTTTATGACCTCAACTTATTTGTCAAGAAATTCATAGATGAGGGACAACTTGGAAAGTCTCAGAGATGTTTAGAATTTATCATTAAAAGACAAGGCTTGGATTATGTGTTGCAAGTAGGAGACGTTAAAACCATCAAGCATTTTCTGCAACTGAGATGTGGCGCGTTATCCAAATATTGGAAAATCACTCGAAAAACCTCTAGTGCGACCAAGCTCAAAAGGCTAGGTTCTAATAGCTTCTTTTGCAATTTGTCAAATTCTTACACTTTTTTGGATGAAAAATCACTTTTGAAGATTTTGGACTATGCTCTACAAAATACTTCTGCACAACTACCATCTAACAATACATTAGATGCACCAATTGTATACTCTTTAGGATATTTGGGACAGATTCACCTTGTTGATAGGTTCATAAAGCGAAAATGGTTGTTGGAGGATGCCGAAAATTCCAATAATATTTCTCCAGACCCCAGTCTCCTGATTGCTGTATTATCTGCATACAGCTTAAAAGGTGGAAACATATCTAAAGGCTTAGAGGTGTTAGATAAATTCATTACCAAATTTCCTCGTATCAACCTAGACGCTATTTTTTGGAGGCGCCTTTTACAACTTAGCTTTTTGGTTTGGGATCGTAAAAATGACAGAAAAGCACAGATCAGTTATGCATGCTGGAGTATTATGAAGCAATGGTATACCAAAAAGAACATTGCTATACCTTATGATCATGGTATGTTATCCCAAATGTATGATATTCTTAAAGTCACAAAAAATGGGACAGCCGCATTAGATATCCTGGCGAGCTGTTTTCATTCTTTTTATATGAAGCCACAACATGAACAAAAATCATTCGACCTAAAATTACTATTGATGTATCAGAAACTCATCCTTAAGATAATGGGAAACAAAGGTAATTACCACAAACCATTGCAGTTCATAAAACAATGGAGCATAAATGAAACAAACAAAAAAGAGTTGAACGATTACTTTGCGATTCGCAGACAGGCATACGAGGCACGGCAAGATAAGATCAAGGCCAAGAAGGCGTCGATACAGACGAAATTTGACGATATGGAGGAGGAGGACATGCTGTTAGGGAGATTATGGTAATCTCGGAGCTGCCGATCTCTTTCTAAAAAATTAAAACCCAAAATAAACACAGATTGGGATAAACCACATACGACAAGTGGGTTTGGTCTATAGGTGTGGACATATATACATATATTCTTTACTTACTAACAATGTCTAAGTCATTAATAAAGACAAACCTGGAAAAGAACCACCAACCATATCTAAACCAGACCAGTTGTGATTGGTGAGCATTGGTCATAGTCGACAGGGAAGCCAAATATTTTGGATATGTATTAACTAATGTGGCACCCGGTACTATGAATGTATCTTCCCCATATCGCGTAAGCACTTTACGAGCCAATATCTTCACCAGGCCCCAAACGAACGCACTGTATTTCACCAAAATATTACCAGCGTGACTATTTAGATAGAGGGCTGCTGATACTTTATCATTTTCTTCAAGCATCCGTTGGACCACTTCGTGACAGGCTTTATGGTTTAAGTGTGATGATACGCCGTAGCTATCAAATGTCAGCAGAAACTCGTTCTCAGAATCCTGCGCTAATAAGACCTCGTTGGTGATTGTGTTTCTTATGTCCTCAATGTTCCATGTTACATCCATGCCATCCGTATAGTTGAACTGGAACAGTTCAACGTCTCTAACCGAGTTAGCAAATAAGAAATTCACCGAGTGTACCAATTCTTCTTTCCTAGTGGCCCCGAGATTCTCTGCATCACCACTAGATAGGCAAATAATGTTAAAACGCACCGACTCAGGCAACAAATCATCTAATTGCAGGAGCGTCGGTCCAAAGAACATGACTTCATCATCCGGATGCGCGATCACCAGTGAGAGCGAACTTTTGTACCCATCCTTTGCCCGCATGAAAACCGGAGTAATATTTTGTTCTAACGCTGCTCTGTTCCATTCCCTTATTTGCGCACCGCATCCCATATAAACTATCCATGATAGCAGACACAATTTGGTCAGTTTGACGAACAATTGAGACACTTTCATCCTTATTAGTTCACCGAGAAGCTTCAATTAGCTCTTGAGCTCATACTACACTTTAATCATCGTGGTGAGTGCTAATCTGTCTTTCAAAAAGAGATTCTGCCACACAACCTATCCAATCAGGAAGACAGTTTGGCAGTGTAAGATATGAAACTGGGTGAGGAATCACCGGACAAAAATCAAATTATGGTCCCTCTTCCCGGACAATAGTTTTTCCGACCATATTTATCCGGACACAATTCTCCGGACACGGCAAAATATATATAGCCGTGACTAACCGAAAAGTAAACCCGTTACGGCAAGTGCTGGTACGAAGCTTCTGCCGTGCTTTTCCGGCCTATCAGCACGCGGCTAAGTTTATCACTCCCCCCGCGGTGGATCAAAATAACGATGCCGGACAGTTAAAGGCGGGGGAGTGAGCTTGCTCGGACATCCACGGATTCTGACTGATACCCCATAAAGGGAAATAATGTTGGCAAGGACAATGCTGGAAACATATCGAGGAGCATAAAACGGACGAGGTTGACAAGAGCTAAAGGTGCCAGTTGGTCAAACAATAGGTAGATTACAATACGTGATAATTTTACTATTAAGAATAGGAAAACTGCATAGGCAAAGATATTTAACAACCAGTAAGGAATTAGAAGAATTACCATACAATAATGGGGATGAACGGCAACGGTGGGTCGCGAGATACAGATCGGAATGAGAAAGGAGATGGAGAAGGAGCTAAGTACATAAGAACACTAGGATCTAAATCTTTGAGTGGTTTAAGAAGAGAAAGCTCAGTAGGATGTAGTGGGATTCCATCAACGTCACTTTCTCCAAGTCAAAAGTTTATAGAAGGCTGTCATAATGAAGACAATAACGATAAGTCGCGAAGAAGTGTGTCAGTTGCAGAAGAGGGAGATGAGGTGAATACAGGTATCAACGCAAATGGTGCTCGAGATACAGCGAATGTGTACAACACGAGAAGTTCGTCAAGCGTGTATTCGATGACACATAGTGGTGCTAATAGTATTGGAACTAGCACATATAGAGTTGCACAGGCGTGTGATAGATGCCGTGCGAAAAAAACTAGATGTGATGGTAAGAGGCCTCAGTGTTCTCAGTGTGCGTTGGTTGGGTTTGAATGTAAAGTGAGTGATAAACTTTCAAGGAGAGCGTTTCCTAGAGGTTACACTGAAACACTAGAGGAAAGAGTTAGGGAGCTAGAGGCAGAAAACCGGAGACTGGTAGCATTATGTGATATCAAGGAACAACAAATACATTTGGTATCGCAGTATTCAACTGGTAAAAGCGAAAAGACCACCAAACAAGCTAAAGAGTCTGATGAAAGAATGTTACAAGAGCTCAGCTCAGCAAGTGGTGGGACGTTGCAAGTTTCCTCCACAAACCTTTATCTATTAAATAAGACCCGGGAAGGCGACCAGTCACAGCACTTAGAAAGAGCATTAGATGGAAAGCAATTTGACGACAACGAAGAAGAAAAGCATTCAAATAGTTGCGTCCATCCTAAGGTTAGTAGTGGTGGATTGATTGTCAACCCTGTATCGGTTAACCTAAATGATCCAACCTCAGTGTCTTTTGAACAAAATGAAGCACCTGGGTTACCTGCTGTCAAGGCACTAACCTCGATGAGCACTCGAGAACAAAATACACAACTTGCTACGTTGGTAGCACTCTCTGTTCCTAGATCAACAGAAGAAATTTTATTTATTCCACAACTTTTGGCCAGAATAAGGCAAATATATGGGTTCACATCAAAACAATGTTTATATTCCGTATCGTTACTATCATCACTAAAAGCAAATTTACCAGAACCTCAACTAATGAAATGCGACACTCTCGACTACCTTAAATCTAAAAATTTGTGGGAGATTGATGACTTGCAAGACTTTTTTATTAATACATTGAAATTCAATATAAAAAATGAACAGATACCAGAAGACATAATATGTCTATCGTCTACTGAGATCGATGATCTAGTTCAATTATTTTTCAAAAACTGTGCAACGCATATCCCGATTGTAAATAAAGAAGAATTTTTTTCTTACTATGACAAATTTAAACATGATATTGAGAACCAACCGACATTATTTAAAAATAGTGGTTCTAATTTTGGTGTCAGAAGCAAAATGATTAGCTATAAGATATTCGCTTGTATTTTATTAATTGTATGCCAAATGGGACTATTGGTGAAGGTGAAGAATGAAGCTATTCCGACCTCCTCAAACTATACCAAATTGATTTCTTACTATCAACGTGCCATCAATCTGTTGTATACCAATCCTTATTTTAGCGTGTTAACAACCTCCTTACAGTCGCTACAATTTTTAGCGCTGTCACTGTTCTATTTCCTGAATACTGGAAGTGTATCTGCGATATACGAACTAAGAGGTCGTGTCGTTTCAATGGCACAACAATTACGATTGCATCGTTGTCCTAGTGCTGTTCTTGGCGGTTCAGGTTCAACAATGAATAAAAGGGAACAAGGTGACAGACGTGTACTCTTCTGGGGTATTTATTATTTGGATGTGTTCTCAGCGTTACAGCTTGGTGTCCCTCGTTTGTTCAAAGATTTTGAGATTGAATGCGCTTTACCTGTATCTGAACATGATGATAAAAAGGTTAGCTTAGCTGGTCATATGATTAGATTAGAGGGATGTGTCAGCCAGTTTTCATTGGCAGTGATTCGATATGCAAAGGTATTAGGTAATATCTTAGATTCCATTTTTAAAAGAGGGTTGACAGAGTCTATTGTTAAAGATATTGCACTAATACACGAAAATGCTTTGGACAATTGGAGGCGTGGTTTGTCATCGGAGCTCTTTTTTGAGATAGATGTAAATGGTACCATCAATATGGATGAATTCAACAGATTAAAGCAGGAAAATACTGCTATTAAGAATATGGATGTAATGACATTGGTTGTACTCTATTTTTTGGCCAAAGCAATAATTCATTTACCAGTCGTTGCTATACGGAAACTCGATACAAATGAAACATCTTCACCAGGTAATGATGCCAATAGATCTGGTAGCACCGATTTAAAATCAAATGAGATTCAAGACGATTCAGGATTAAAGCATAGATCATCGTCGTCATATATTTTATTACAGCAAGCAACCAACACCATGCTTAGCGTGCTTGAAGCCGTTAAATCTGTTTACTTACCTCTTCCTATCAACGTTGCTAGGACGAAGACACGGTTTGCCCTCCTCAGTGCCAGAGGCCTTTTAGAATATACTAAAGGAGGTGCTCTATTTTTAGATAATAAGAACTTACTTTTAGATATTGTGAAAGATATTGAAGAGGACAAAAAATTGGAAATCCCTGGAATAATTTCATGGTACAGCTTAAAACTTCTAGATATGACAGTCAATTTATTGTTGCAAACCCCAAATACTAAAGTGGAGAAACTGGATAAACTATTGAAGAAAAAGCTAAACTACTACAATAGGCTCATGGGCAGACCTATTGTTCGTTCCTCCTCAATCAGCCAAAATAATCAGAAACGTAAATTTACCAATGACAACAACAATACAGATGGAGATAGTGATATAAAAACTACAAATTTGACTCCGGCAAGCTCTAAGGGAGAAATAACTCCTCCTCCAAGAAAACAGATTAAGGTTGAAAATGATGATGATAATATCGATACGATTGATGAAAGAATAAGCACCATACCTGAGGCGAACAAGCACGATTTGCCTCAAAACTCATACAAAAACCCTGTTTCGACACAAAATGCAATTGCCGAAGCTTTTCAACTCGACCCTGTACTTAATAGCAACTTATTAAGTGATGTTGATTTAACGGCATTTTTTTCTGGATATAACTCAAAGTCAGACATTCTTAGGGCAAATAATGGCTCTCAGGGAAACAATAGTCATTGGCAGCAGCAAAACAACTCTAAGAGCTCTTCAACTCCCCAAACCATTACAAATGAACACCCCATTAATAAAAAATTGTCTTCATTTGCCGTTGATGATGGCAAGAAAACATCTGATACTGTACTTGATGGTTTATTCCGCGTGCCCAGTAATGCTGACTTTTTGAATGATGAGTATTACTACCCAGGAAACTCTGCATTGAACTTATCTCAATATAATTATCAGGGAAACGCAAAACCTGCTGATCTACATGCATACAAACGAAAAAGTGCTCTCGGAGCTTCTCATGCAGGTCCTTCGTTCTCAAACGTGAATTTAAATAGTCTTTTTGGGCACATGAACAACGATAACAAGAGAGTTGATAATACTTATAGCGGCACGACACAAAACGATAATACTTCTGGATTCAATTTTGCGGTTGATGCATCCTTTAGTCTTGCTCCATTGTTGGCATGGACGCCTGATATGACGGCTCATGCCAATAGTGTGGCAAACCATAATAGCAACGGTAGTGATAGAACGGGTGTAATACTTGATTCCGCTGTACCAGGAGATGACTGCTCGGGAAAATACGATGATGCTGTAATGCGTTTTGGTAACCACCCAGATAGCAGTCAACCAGTCACATGTGAGAGGTCGTACACTAACGTCCCTTTATCTGAAAACTCCCTTATTCCGACACTGGCCAGCAATTCCAATCATCGGTATAACACTGTTCAAAATGACAGTGGCAATGGGAACGACGAATCCAATGCTGGTGAGATCCTTACCCTCTGTTCACGCCGAAGGCCAAGAAGAAGGAGACCTAGCTACTCACAAGAAGGACCACGCACTAAGAATGCGTCGGACCTACAACCGAATGTGCCTTCACAATCTCGCAAGACGTACCAGGATTTATTCCAATGGCAAAATTCTAAGTAGATATATATGATGAATCCATTTCCCTTCTGGGTGACTACTCTTGATGTACTTTTCGAAAATTAAGAACAAGTAATATATTGTTGAGCTGAAAAATTTAGTTTTATTTTTAGTTGCAAGTTAAGGGCTTCGATCTTAGTCCTGTGTTCAAACTGATCGAACTCCCAAAGCCAAAAACATGGATATGAATTCCGTTTGAAGAATATCTCAGCCCTTCATCAAAGATGACTTTCTTATCCTATTGATGTCCATTTTTCTTCGATTTTTATGGGTCATCCAAACAAGTATCTCAGCGGCTATTTCAAAATGGATGTTACGAAACAACTGACTGCACTTTTAAGCGCTATTTTTAAAACAGATTTAAAACAGCGTGACTTTCCAAGAAAACTTTATCGCTGTCAAGATTGGTTCATTCTTTAATCAAGAACAAGTTGGCATTGTTGTCTGCGCCTTCTAGATTGGAATTTCTTTGTTGACCCACTATTACCTACTAAGCCCTAGAATGGCATCTCCAGCAAGATTTAATTTAGTTTGAAGTTACAGATTGTTTCACGATACAATGGACGGTGGTATACATAATAACTGTACGTTATAACCCAAGCAGTTTGAAGACTGCTGCCCGCCTCAATGCACTGAAACAAATACGAACTGTTTCAACGCCAAAAAGAGCACTATGTCAAATAAATCAAAATACAATGCTAAGAATAACGATTATGCTACAGGACGCCTCCGTTGATCTGTTTATGTCAACATTTGTTGAATCTAGAAAGTTATCAAGAGAGATGAAAAACCAATAGAACGTTACAGCTTCCAAAGGTATTCTTTCATTTCTTCGCCAATGTGATATAAAAATATTTTCAATATTCCTGTTCCATTCCTGCCGTGTTTTACTTTCAGTGTAGAAAATGCTCTATGTCGTGTGATATTCAAACACATTAATTCTTTCGCTATTGGATGCATCGTGGGGTGAATCCCCGGCGTTTTCACGAAATAAATGTGTGATATTCAAATGTCTATTTAGACGGGGAAACTTGACAAAGTTCGTGTTTGGCGAGTTTGGCGAGTTTCCTCCCAGCTTGTTCTAAAAAAAACACAAAGTGTTGCTGGAATTGATCCACGTCATATATTCTACCAGAAGGTATTAAATAGAGCCACCAAGGTAGCAAATTGGATTAGCATTCATTGTGGGTTTGTTCTGGGTATTGAAAAATACTGTGATTGAGCCGTTGGGAGAGCTTTCTCTATAAGAATTCTTTGAAACGTTCACTTCATAATGCAACGAAAGGATAGCGCAATGAACCATTCGTTTTTGCAAAATCAAAACCATCAGAACTCGAATCCAAATCAACTACTCAGTGATCCAATGGTATACCAACAGGGTCCAATGCCAATGGGGAATCAGTACGTGAATTCACAAGCGGGATACTATCCGGGACAAGCGATGATGAACGCTCCACCAACTCCATTTGATACGGCTTATGGAGTTACGTTGTTGCCATCGCATTTGCTGATGGGGTCTCCATTTATCTGTTCACCAGATCTTTTCCAGCAAGGCCATCAACAACAAAGCCGTCAACCATTTAACCAGTATAGTATGAGCGCTTCATCGAACAGAGGACCCTCTAAAATGGTCAATACATATCCTCCTCCACCATCTTTGAATGCAGCACCCGTTTCAAGGAATTCTATAAATAGTCGTCGCAGTAGTTATTACCAGCTGATCCAGGGGTCTCCAAATTCCAAACTGTTCCAAGAGCCATTTGTCATAACGTACACCGTTCTACCGAAGGGTAATGATGAATTCAGGACAAGGTCGTTACTGTTTGAGAACGTCAATAATTCAGTTGAACTTCATTCTTTTGTGAACAAATATTCAAAATATGGACCTATTGAAAGTATTTTTCTTTTCAAAGATCCTGAAAACGAATCAAACAATTCAATTTTATTAAGTTTCCTTTCTGGAAAAGTTTGCCTAGACTCCTATAATAGTGTTTTGCAGAGATTTGCAGAGTTTAAAACGGGGTTGGATTCTAAATCATTGGCACTGAGCTTTGTGTCGTTGAAATATAAAGTTCATGAACATCCCGAAGGGATAAAAGACAATGATGATGACTGTAGTTTAAAAGAATTCGAAAAAGAGGATGACACATCTTTAAGTGAAGCATTAAATGTGACTGCAACTGCGTCATTGCACTATGATATTGTCAATAGGGGTGCAACTAGATCAATTGCTATCTGCTTCAATAAACCATATACAAAGGATGAGTTATTCAGCAAGAGGATTGCATTTTTAAACAAAAAGAACAATAAAAGATATGTTTTAGAAACGATTGATTTGGTTAACGCGAAAGAAAATACAAGACACTTTTCACAGAATTATGCCATTTTAACATTCTTAAATATATCGATGGCAATCGAACTATTGGATTACGTAAGACTGAATTCTAAGGAACTTGGAGTTGAAAAGTGCTTTTTCGTTACAGTTATGAATCAAAACACAACAGATAGTTCCAAGAACAATTTGTCTCTTTCAGTTAATGGGTCATCTCATGAAAATATATCAACTAATCATAAAAGCAAAAATGGCAGTTTAAGCAGTTTAGGGTCCTCTGGATCATCTGTTTCATTAAACCAGGAAATAGAACAGATGTCCTCAAAGTTACAAGGCATTGATTTGAACACACATGTAGTTGAAATTAAGCCTGAAAATTATCCTAATGCATTTTTCATGGAACATGATGACCATTTACAATACGTTAACGTTAGTGAGGCTGCTTTTCTAGACCTTCAATTTTCAGAACCACAATCTAAGGATATGCAATTGAATGAATCTTCTGTGTCATCAAGGGAATCCAGCATCAGTAATGACCTAAATATGTTGCAACATAGTCAAAGTCGAAGATCTATGAGCACACAGATGTTACCAATGCAACAGCAGATACCAGTTGACCAGCTAAATCCCGTATATTTCGTGAAATCCTCCAATTTGAGGCAAAACATGATTAAGCCAATTACTCAAAGTCTTCAAAGACAATACGCTACCTCTGCGGAGGTAGCCTCTTTAATGGGAGGTGGTGTTGGGAATCGGACGATTTATATTGGTAATATACACCCGCGTTCTAAACCTGAAGACATTTGTAACGTTGTTCGGGGAGGAATCTTGCAAAGCGTCAAGTTTTTAAAAGAGAAGCATATATGCTTCGTGACTTTTATTGAAGCTTCCACTGCTGTTCAGTTTTACACAAATGCTTTTATTGATCCAATTGTATTACATGGTAATATGTTGAAGGTTGGATGGGGACATCATCCGGGACCTTTACCTAAATCGATAGCATTAGCTGTAACGATAGGTGCTAGTAGGAATGTTTATGTCAGTTTACCGGAGTATTCTTTTAAAGATAAATATATCAATGATCCTCAGTACCAAGAGTATCTTGGAAAATATAAAATTCCAACTGAAGAACAACTGCGTGAAGACTTTGGTCATTACGGTGACATAGAGCAAATAAATTATTTGAGTGATGGTCATTGTTGTTGGATTAATTTCATGAACATATCTGCCGCTATCAGATTAGTTGAAGAAGTAAAAAATGACGATGGCGAGAAGTTTCATTTGAGATTTAATAATCGTTATAAAGGCTTGATTATCGGATATGGTAAAGATAGATGTGGGAATGTTAATAAGAACTTGGTGGCGGGCAAGAATTCTCGATTCTATAAGAAGGTCAAGAAACCAAGCTATAATATTAGGCTCAACAAAATGGAGGAAGAAAGAAGACAGAATGAAGAGGCGTTCAGAAATCAGCATAAAAAAAATAATGATCAGGCTGTACAGTTTGGTTCTCTGGGGATTACGCTTGAAGGAAATGGAAGCAAAAGTTCAAACTCCGACAATAACATTAAAATGGATGAATCTAATGATGAAGCTGTTGATCAGCAATATAGTGAAAAATCTGATGAGGAACGGGAAGAGTTGCTAAAATTAAGTAATGAAAGTGCAGTTTTGAGTAGTCTGGGCATTACGGCAAATAGTCTTGGGACAAAACATCGCGACCACATAGGAACAGAAGAAAACAATGACATCGATGAGAATGAATCAGTTAATTCTGATCTATCAACAGATATTGAACTAATCATTCATACTCCTGTAGACGATAAGGCTGCTACCCAAAATGGTCAATTTTGCAAAGAAGAAGAGGTTCACAATTTAGATGACCCGTCTGAAAGACAACCTATTTTGAGGGAAAATTTTGGCGCTGCATTTTTTGATGTTACTTCTGTGAACCCTACCCCACCAATTGCACCAGCTACAATATCACGTAATTATTCACTAATGGTAAAACATCAGCATAAACAGTCGAGGCTACAGTATAAAGACAGACAGAATTATTCTCAATCCCAACCAAGATCCCAATCAAAATCTCAATATAATAATAACGGTCACTCTGGGGAGAATCACAATCGGTCCAAAAGAAATAAGAAACGTAATGCTAAGACAATTCCAGGATCTGATGTCATGGCCCAATATCTAGCACAACTACAGCATTCTACTTTCATGTATGCTGCAAACGTTTTAGGTGCTACTGGTGATACCGAGACAAACTATTATGATGATGTAGCCAATTGATATCAATCGTTTGGTGTTATTGAATACAATTCCAAGAATCAATATTAACCAAATATATATAGTAGGCCTTAATTAGATATGTTTTGCAACAAATAGCATTCATCATTAATTCACCCACTTTATCTCGTTTATTCTAGCGAAGTCAGCTTGATCTTAATAATCGAAGTACTGGTCGATGCATTTTGTAATTACATTAGTCATCGTTTCCATAGTTACAAAATAGTAGTGAAAGTTATTTTTGAAAAACTAGAATATAAGAACGAATAAAGAACAAAAAAAAAAATTATTAAAGGAATCTGACGAAAATTAAAGTGTGCAATAGAAGTGTGGATGGAGACATTGACAGCAAGTGATGTCCCTAACCAACAGGGCGACAACTCTCATGCTGACGAAAGCTTGTATGATGAAGAAAAATTTATCGCTAGCAGACAAAAAAACACATCTGAGGAGAATGAATGTTCCTGGCAAAAACCCGATTACTTTGATAGTGCCTGGAAGGAATATGTGTTTGTTTTATCAGGAATGGTAGCTCAACTGTTGAATCAAGCAGGAAGTGTCATGACCCTACCTGTAATGAATATTTTGGTGAAGGAATTGAACTCACAAGCAAATAGCGAATCATGGCTAATGGCATCTTTTCCGTTAGTCGCAGGATCCTTCATTTTGGTGAGTGGAAGAGTCGGTGATATATATGGCTTAAAAAAATGTTTGATGGGCGGTTACATGTTTTTAATAGTATGGTCGCTTATATCTGGTTTATCTAGTTATTCAAACAACGGTACATTTTTCATCATAAGTCGAGCATTTCAAGGTCTAGGGATTGCATTTATTCTGCCAAATGTTCTTGGAATTGTTGGAAACATTTATAAACCAGGAACCAAGAGAAAGAATATGGTAATAAGTTTAATAGGAATGTGTGCGCCTCTTGGCGCTTTCCTCGGAACATTTTTCTCTGGTTTAGTTGTAATTCATTCGGAAAAGAATTGGCCTTGGGCCTTTTATGCATACACTATAGCTGCTGCAGTAAATTTGGTTCTAAGCTATTTTGTGATACCAAATAATATACCCACTAATACACATGGGTTTTCAATGGATTGGGCCGGTGCTGCCTTGGGCATTTCAGGTTTAATTCTGTTCAATTTTGTATGGAACCAAGCTCCCATTGTTGGTTGGAATGAAGGATATATTATTGCTCTGTTGATTGTTTCTGTGTTTTTACTGATAACGTTTTTCATATTTGAGTTGAAGTGTGTCAGAATTCCACTGCTACCAAAGGAAGTTTCTTGTAACCGATCAACAATAATGATTTTACTCTCAATGGTATTAGGTTGGGGTTCATTTGGTGTTTGGACATTTTACTATTTTCGAATTCTGCTAAATCTTCGAAAGTATTCGCCATTATGGGCCGGAACTACTTATTTTATGTTTGCAATTTGGGGTTGTGTTGCAGCTCTCACAGTTGGATTATCAATTAAACGTGTGGGGCCAGCAATACTGTTATTTTTGTCGATGATTGCTTTTGCTTGTGGATCTATCATTCTTAGCGTCACACCCGTGCATGAAACCTATTTCCGTTCTTGTTTAGGTGCTATGATCATTCTTTCATTTGGAATGGATCTTTCATTTCCTGCTGCATCAATTATATTGAGTGATGAACTACCCATGCAATATCAAGGAATGGCAGGATCATTAGTAAATACTGCTGTCAATTACTCAATGTCACTTTTTTTGGGTATCGGAGGGACTGTAGAATATAGGATCAATAGAGATGGTTCAAATCCATTAAAAGGTTATAGAGCAGCATTATACTTTGCAATCGGTAGTGCATCCTTGGGTATATTAATCACTGGTGCATTTATCTTAGAACGATTATGGAAAAGGCACAAATCGGAGAAAACCTCTAAACTGCATGAAAGTTGGTAATAATAATAATATTTAGTTTCTCTTTAATGATAAAGAAATAAGATTTTTTAATATTCTGGTGTTTCAAGCCAAGAAATACGCTGGGATAGGTAGAATCCACAACCATTTTCGAGAGCATAGTATAATAAAGAATAAGGTGCTTTCAAAGTCTGAAGATAATTTATTAATATACATGTGAAAAATTCGAAGTGCTAGCTTCGTCAATTGCATGAGTTAACTCTCAAATGGCAATCTCATCCGCTTTTTTTTTCGGCTTCTTTTACGGCAATCATGGCCAAATCGTCATCACTAGGTTCATATATATGCCATAGAGTATAATGAGGCAAACCACCAACCTTATATCCCATCTTTTTAGCCATTTTACCGAATGCTTCGGTTTCTGCATGATTCTCAAAAGTAAATGCCGGGAAATGAACACCGCGTCTGAACAATTCAGCCTTGGCTAAAATTGAGACACCACCAACCCCTTCCAAATCTAGAACTTGATTTTGGTCACCGTTTGCTTCTCTTATGTAAGCCAAATGTACTCTGTAAGTTGGGTATTCTGCGTAACCTTCCACAATGACATCATCTTCGTGTAAGTTTTTGGCTAAATTCAAAGCCTCTTGTGATTCGACCCAAGAGTTAAGATCATAAGGTTGCTCCGCGTCTAAAAATAATGGAAGAGGCCTCCAGACGTTTGGAACCATCACGTCATATCCTTTAGACATCAAGTCTTGAATAATAGAGCCTGGACACAATTCAACATCCGCATCTCTCCAATAAACCCAAGAGTGGTAAGGCTTCAAAGCATTAGCAGTCAGCCAATTTCTTGCTCTTGCCATCAATTTTCTTCTAATGCCCTGGACCTTTACAGCATGCCTGTCACTGAATCCCTGACCGATTGCCTGACCAAAATCCTTTTGAAAAATTTGAACGGAACGGAATGGCTTGTCATAATTCTCGTGGAATGGAGGACTGAAAGCTTGCTCAACTCTTTTCACATAATTTTGATCCATGTAAGACAAATACAACTTGTCTTGTCCGTTTTGTGTTTTCATTTCATTATCCATCTCAGAAAAAATCTCTGGCAATGTACCGTTTTGTAAATGTCTTGAGAACATTTTTAAAGCATCCAAGGTATGATCACCTTCGGAACAATCACTTACCAAAAAGGCCAGATCTATCAATTCGTGAGGATAGGTGATATTCATTAGATGTTTGAACATCAATGGAAGAACCTTTTCGGCATCTCTCAATGGCACGCATAGCAATAAATGTTCCCCATTCTCTGCTCCATTTGCTGTTCCGCCGAAGTTTTGTAGCTCATATTCTTTAACTGTTGCATCGAGAGCAATTGACACTTCAGAGTCATATTTCTCTTGGTTTGTTGCAGTTAGTTCTGCTCCACCAAATTCAGAAAGTCGGTAATTAGTTTCACCTTCGTTAAACTTGTTCACTACTTTCATATCCACCGGTTCAAAATCGTAGTCGTAATATGCCTCATCTTCCAAAATAACCGTATTGCTATTTGTGCCATACCAACTGCTAGAGGAATTGGATTGATAACCATTTCTCAACAGTTCATATACCACAAAAAAGCCGACGGCCACTAAAATATATTGTATTATTCGTTTATACTGCGAGAAAACCTTGAACTTAGGTTTCGGACTCAGCTTGGAACGTGATACAGGTAGCTTGTAATCATCATCCTCCTTCTTACCTTTTTTCAACCCCCTCAGAAAACGCATTATGGAGTCTTAGGTACTTAAAGTGGGATCAAACTAGGATAAATATATTTTCTTTTCGTGAAGATTATTTTTGTTTATCATTGAACAAGCCTAGTGATTATATCGAAGGGAAACTAAAATATTTCCGTGTGCCGAGAGAGACAAGACCTGCAAGAAAAGACAAATATAATTAAACACACTAGAACTCGCATAATTATTATCAGATTCTTTTAAATCATGACAGGAATGAGATTGAAGTTCATTGCAATGGTTTGCAACGTTCAGATTTTAAGAAAAGCTCGGAAAGGAAGTATGAATTGGAATAACTCCAAGTGCTACATCTAATCTATATATTTGATAATATAATCGCCCAATTTGAGACTATCACGATGACGCAACTTTTTTTACCGCTTCTGATATATGTTGTATGTCTGTAGGAGTGGTTTTACAACAGCCTCCTATAATACGCGCACCATTTGAGATAAAACCTGGCACCAACTCTTGCCATTGAGGTGTACCAGAACCGTCGGTCCATGTTTGTGTATCATGATGATATGTTCCTCCACCATTGCAATACACTATCAAAGGAACATCTGGGATTTCCTTATGTAGCTTGCTCAATATAGAGAGAGAGGCTCCATACGAACAACAATTGATACCTATTAAAGTTAAATTTTTATTCTTGACCTTTCTCTCACGTAACATTGTTCCAACCGTGGCCATAGATGTACCATCTCTTAAAGTGGCATTATCATTCATTGACAGACCAATAAAAAATGGCTTTGAGACCTTTTTTTCATCCCACGATAAAAGAGTCTTCAGTTCGAAATAGTTGGGGATTGTCTCAAAGCCGATTATGTCGATATTTGGATTTTTGTTAAAATTCTCTAACTGGGGCCTGAAATATTCAAAAAAGTCAATCTTGGATGGATTTTTACCATAGTCTCCGCTGTATTCAGCGCCAACAAACGCTGCATACGACCCTATGCTTCCGACCAAATATTTTTCTGATCCGATACTTTTCCTGCAAAATTGGACAATATTGGTTATCAGGTGGTCGTATTCCTTCAAAGTTTTCACCTCCGTATTTTCTTTAATTATCTGATAACTCGTCTGATATGTCAATGTAGTCAATATTTGAGCACCACTATAAATATAGGCTTCAAACATTTCCTTTAGAATTCTTTTTTCAGGCAATTCGCAAGAATCATCCCAGAAATTCTCCTTGAGGAATGGAACAGTCGACCAGATTGGTGATGAGATATCAATTCCTCTGTTTTCCAGTTCTGTACCTTGCCCGCCATCTAAGATTAAAACTTCAGTTGGTTTCTCATTCAAACGTTTAACCAATGGTGGATGCATTATAATAGATATCCGGCTTGCCAATTTGAAATACTCGTATTGTAGACTGATTACTGAAAAGTGAACCTTATTGATAACTAGAAAACATTCAAAAACATTCGTATTGAGTTATTAGAAATGGTGGAAAAAAACGAGTTCCTATCTCTATAGTGACTCAATGACTACATGTGCATCACTTGAAAGCTAAAGACTATGTACGATGAAACTCCTTTGATAGTCCGCCAACACCAGGGACAAGCCACTCTCTTTGTAGCACTCTTGAAATCAATTCTGATAACAGCTGTGCTCTCGACTCCTTCAGAGAATATGATTCGATGTAAATCTTCAGTTTAGGTTCTGTGCCGGAACCTCTTATCGTAAATCTAACGTGTTCATCTGATTCTGAATTACGTGGCCTTGCTTCTATCGTGACCATTTGTGAAGTTGGATCGACAGGCAAAGTCGGTTTATTATCCTTTGTATCCGATTGATATCCTACGGTCAAATCTCTAAACGAGATTATATCAAACTCCGATCCAAGTTCGGTAGGATAAGGCTTATTTGGTAAATTCCGATACTGCCTTATTTTCTGGAAAATACTAGCTAACATTTTAGGATCGGTTACAGTAAAGTAACCATTATGTTCTTTGAAAAAACCATATTTTTCGTTAGCCTCGTTGAGAACATCCAATGGGGTTTTCTTAAGATCCGAGGACCATTTCCCAAAGGCCTGTAAGAAAACTATGGCTGCACTTACACCATCCTTATCAAACTCCATCTGGGGGAACATATAACCAATTGCCTCTTCAAAGGAAAAAGGCACGTACCACCCCTCATGAGTTAATGATATGGCACGATTTCCGATCCATTTAAAGCCAGTTAATGTGTCCTCATAATGGAACTTCTCTATTTCCGCCATTTTTTTTATCATTTGGGAAGAAACGGTTGAATTTAATAGTGCCAAGGGATGTTTTTGTTTGAATTCAGATGTTTTTCCTTTGTAGAGTTGAAGTTCATAGAATGCGAACAAAAAACCTATTTGGTTACCAGACAATTGTTTCCAGGCACCCGTGCTTTGATCTTTAACAGCAGCAGAGAATCTATCTGCATCTGGATCATTTGCAAGAACCAGAGAAATACCATTCTTTTCTGCTAATGCAATTGATAAATCCAATGCGCCTTTTTCTTCTGGGTTTGGAAATGATACAGTTGGAAAGTCTGGATCCGGCGTCGATTGCTCAGGAACGTTTAGGTAATCCTGACCTAACGTTAAACCAAATATTCGAGACATAACTTTACTGAATATTTGAAAGCCGACCCCATGCATAGCTGTATAAACAAACCACGGACTATTCGACCTTAAAGACGCAATTGCATCATGATCAAGTAATGTTTCCTGAACCTTTTTGATATATCTTTCAGTCATATTGTTGTGTGCATACACAAATCTATCCTCAGAAAGAGCTTCGTCGATCACATGCTGAGAATCCCACGCACGAGTCCACAACTCTAGATTCCCATTAATACTATCTGCAATTGCACTATCATGGGGAGGGATAATTTGACAGCCATTAGCATAATACACTTTGTAGCCATTATCCTCTTTTGGGTTATGACTGGCTGTGATCATGACACCAACTGATGCTCCAACTTCATCTACAGTAAATGGTACTAGAGGCGTATGATTATAACCATTTGGTGAAGCAACAAATATCACCTTGAAACCTGCTTCCAGAAATGTTCCTGCTGTAGCAATTGCAAACTCTTCAGAGTGATATCTATGGTCATGACCAATAACCGCCACTAAATTATCTGGAAATTTACTTTTAATATATGAAGCCAAACCCTGTGTCGCTTGGATAACCACTAGACTATTCATGCGATTGAAACCAGCCTCCATACGAGCACGAAGTCCTGCCGTTCCGAACGAAATTCTTGTATCTAAGCGCTTATGTAATTCATCCCAATCCCCCCCACTAATGAGATTTATGATTTCTGAACGTGTTGATTCATTCTTGTCCTGTGCTAACCACGAGCAACAAAAAGTGCGTAAGCCTTCTGGTATCAGTTGATAATTCACAGTTTGATTTAGACTCATCGTGCCTTAATCTTATTTTTACTCAGATGTCTACCTTTTTCCTCCTTGTATATAGTACTTTAGAATCTAATTACGATCACCAAATCGTTTCGTGTGATGATACAGTTTAAGTGTCGAAGGAGATTAATAAAAATATATATAATCTTATGCTATCTGCTTCCATCAGCTGATGGATTGTTTATTCATCCAATGCATCTAAAAGTTCATCCTCCAGATCCGAGCTACTGGGGTCCCCCTCGTCTGGTTCAATCGTTGGTTCAACATGCATTTTCTTGGAAGGGTTTTCAGTAGATTCTGTATCCTCGGTCTTGTACAAAGCTCTTTTTGTCTTGGACA
This sequence comes from Zygotorulaspora sp. UFMG-CM-Y6047, assembly GCA_030571275.1. Taxonomy (NCBI): domain Eukaryota; kingdom Fungi; phylum Ascomycota; class Saccharomycetes; order Saccharomycetales; family Saccharomycetaceae; genus Zygotorulaspora; species Zygotorulaspora sp. UFMG-CM-Y6047. Next base: position 76,841 of record JAJLXM010000017.1, on the reverse strand, counting down.
ATTGGCCTGATCCATCGATTCGCTTTTTTTGAATCATACTATCCTCCATTGAGCTTTGAAGACCTGAGACTTCGTGCTCTGCAGTACCATGCTCTTGTGCCTGTTCATTAGAATGGATCGATGTCCCTTCATTTTCTACTATTTTCTCATTATCATTGTCATCATCACTGCTATCTTCGTCATCATCATCGATATCCTCTGGAAATTCCTCTTCATCATCGTCATTTAACCAAGACGTCCCGCCCGCAAATAAGTTAACAGTACCATCTCTTGACGCCTCTGTGGTGGCTTCTAATGTTAACTGTTGGTTTTGTGCTTCTTCAGCTATACGATGTCTTTGTTTCAACTTATTCTTGAAGTCTGCCATTTCTTGCTCGGTTGCCGGCTCTTCAATTATCAATTCATATGGTTTTTCGTCCACCCGTTTCCAGGCCATGATACACTCAAAAATCCAATCAGGATGAACTATTTTAATGTTATTATTGAGGGCTTTAGCAACTCTGGCTTTGTATGTTCCTGATGATCTTGTTATGACATGAGTAATATTTTCATCTATATCAGGGAAGCTATCAGCTCCAAACATATTCGTCCACAAAACAATATCAGCTCTTCTGATGTCAGTTCCTAATGGTATCAGACCTGAAAATAAGAAATTGCAACCTTCAAAAACTTTTCGTTTCATAGCTGGCATCAAGTCCTTGATATTTGCCTTTTCGTAGTCTTTCTCATCAAGAGCTTCATAATACTTTCTATGCAAATTAGTCAATGTATCTTTCAAGAAGAAAAGCTCATCGTCATCATCAACAAGCAATTTTTGATTATGCATGTGTTTTTGTAATGTAGCCAACGGTCTATTTTGTTGTTGTACCTCCAAGGATGCAGAATACTCTAATTTTTTAGTGAATTCTTCCTTGTTCTCAGATGCTGTAGACTCTTCACCAATTTGGTGATTCAATTTTTCTTCTTGCCTCTTTACTTCCTCATCAATCTTTTCCTGCAGTTTCTTTTCTGTGTCCATTATATCAGTAATTAATTCATCTGACTCTTTCGGTTTGTTGCGCAATCGTCTTCCTAATTGAAGCATAGTATTCTGTTGTCTTGGTAAAAAATTTGAATTTATATCACCAACACCAACAAAGAAATTGTACGGTACGACTTTAATCAAGTTGGGAGACCAATCCCAGACGTCTCCTCTATCATCAATAATCACAACCATCGATTGGTCCGTTGGGAACAGACGCTCAAGTGATTTCTGTGTCAAAGAACCATTCTCATCTCTTGACAAAATACGATCTCCAAATAAAGATCCATCAGGATCGATAATCTTTGCGATTTCTAAAGCATATGCCCGGGTTGCCATCGTGTAAATATGCATTTCAAATAAGGGTCCAACTTTCTCAAAAAACTCCTTTAAACCTGGTCTAACTTTGACATAATACCAGCACTTCCGTACAGGTGGCTTTGGTCCCATATAAAATAAAGGTAATATAGATTCTTCTTCCAGCGCGAAAGACTGAACATCTTTTAAAGTCTCATAATTTGGATTTGACGGGTCACTTTTCCATTCTCCAATCGTTGGATCAACACCACAATGAATAACTGTCTGATCTAAATCTACAACAAGTATTAATTTCCTATCATTTCGTAACCGTGCCTTCAAATTATTTTCAATATCTGTCGCTTCTCTTCTGCTTACCTTCAAATTCGTGTCTGTATGTGATATTGTAAGATTGGTATCCAATTGATCATTCTCATCGACTTCCTTACCACACAAGGTACACAACCCTCCATAGACAATATCATGGTTGCATGGTCTAGTAACCTCACAGATTATTTGGCGGGGAGAAACTACTTCATCACCTTTATCCACATTCCAGCCAATGAGGTCACCTTCAAATGGCGCCTCAAAAAATTCAATGGACTCCCTAACTCTCTTCTTTGCGTGTGGTTCAAGGCTACCAGTGCTAACGTCATTATCATCTGGAGACTTAGCTATTTCCACCATATACCAAAATTTGTAAGCAAATAGCCTATCACCTTTATCAACATGACTTCCAATTGGTACAATCAATTGGTCAATGGTAATGGGATAGGGCAAGCCCTCTGGTGAAAGTACAGGCGTTGTCATAACTTTCGCCGAACCTTATCACACTTTTGTTGTAATGCTTTTTAAATAATAAACACTAAAATACACTTCAGTATTGGTCTAAAAGTTTCTTTACTATTGATTGTAACAACTGGCAAATACAAATCCAAGAATTCGTCAATGAAGATGGTATGTCAGTTTTCCATCAAACTATCACTTCATCGGTTATTATCTTTGGTTCAACTTTTTTTTTTCCATCGGAGCCTTTCAAGCAAAAAACACAATTTCGCGTACGCCTTAGACAAAGAATTCTAGTGGCTACCGAACTAAAAATATACGGATTATCAAATAATCTGTGGGGCAAGCAAGTTCGAAATACTTGTTAAAGATACAAATATTAAGCATATTAACAGTGTTCCTATATGTCTATAGTATCTATAGTAGAGTTATTAGTTTCCGTAACGTCGTTAAATAAGAAACCAGAATCGTCATCTTCTTCACTGCTAGGATTTTTTCCCTCCGATTGTGTGGTTTTACTTTTGCTCTCAGGTTTTGAGTCATTGATTTCTTGTGTAGATTGTTTGGCAGAGGCTGTGCTATTAAGATCTGTAAAATTAGTGGCACTTTCTTGATTTATTTGATTTCCATCTTGTAGAGAGTTGCCTTCTTCCACCTGTTTCTGATTTGCATCGCTGTTAACATTTTGATCCGCACTATCAGCAGATTTTAAAGTTGATGAAAGAGCATTGTTTTCCAAAGGCTCGGACTGATCATGGTTTTGAGTTTCCATTTTTAATTTGATTTCTGTTTGTGGTTGTAATTCATCGTCACTACTATCCAAAGAGCCGAAAATATCATCTTGATGATCAAGGTCTAGTAGATTAATTTCTCCGTTTCTAACCTTTTCATTTTTTTCCTTTTCCCTTTGTTCTTGCATGATTCGCATCTCTTCAAGCCTCTTTTCCCTCTCAATATTAGCTTGCTCCTTTGCTTGTTTCTTTTGTAAGTGCAAGTCTGGTATGCTCTTGATCATACTATAGAATGACCTTTTCAACATGGTTTTAATTTCCTTATTAACTTGTCGTTTGCTTATCCTGTCACCAGTGGAGGAGAGAATCAACTTTGAAGCTTTCAAGAAAGGGTCATTTTCCAGTTGTAAAGTCTTTTCTTCATATTCCTGCACTTTTCTTCGTGACAATTCAACACGATTCCTTGCATATTCTTCAACATCAAAGTTATTCTGTGGTAGTTTACTTATGAGCTCCATAGATCCTGAGCTATTGAAGTTCTTCTTTCTTTTTTGTTTACTAAAACCATAGATTGCGATGGTTTCTTCAGCTGCCACAATATTGTCAAAATCTGGTATGGACTTCTTATTTGTAGATCCTTCACGTCCATGTAGCAAATGCAACAATGCTAGCTCAGATTTTTTACCTTCTTCAACAACCTTCTTCCTTATTGAGACCTCATCAGTTATAGGATGGTTAAACTGAGGTGTAAATTTATAGGTATGATCGGGAGGTAGCGCTGGGAACCACCTAGGTAGAGAATTCTTTAATGAATTTGTTGGTGGTACCAACGTCGTCAGAACATCTTCTATTTGTTCGCCCTCGTCGTATTCAGTCTCAATGTGAGACTCCTTCAATGAATGCAATAATTCATATTCTTCTTTGAAATTTGAACTAATATAATTTGAAAACTGATCCTGAATATATAAATCTGTCGGCGATATGTTGAAGCCTTGTAGAAATAATTGTATATCGCCTTCTGCAATGCTTTCTCTTCTCTGAATATTACTTATTCTATGCAGGTGCCCAATCATACCATCTAACTGATCATCGATTAGCATCAGTAGACGATCAAACGCAAACCTAGTAATATCTGCATTCAGTGTTTTTAGTTGTAATGCAATTGCTTTCGCGAGTATCTTCTCCACAGATGTTTCTTTTGAAGCATGTTTCACCTCTTCTAAATTCGGCAGTTCTGTTAATTGAATATGTCTATGTCCAATAGACTCCGTCATGGGTCTCAAGATTGCTTTGATGTCCGTTTGCTTTGTTTTCAGTTGTTCAACTTTTCATTTTTTAACTAAGATGGTTTATATGTTTCTTGAATGAAATTTTAGTACTTAAAACTAGGCGAAGAAAAAATGAAGGGTCAAACCAACTATGTGAAGAAAAATTGTTTTACATACATAAATTACACACAGTTATGTGATAAACACTCTGGTCAGCTTTGTTGAATGGTTAAATGTCACCATTTAATAAACTATCAAGAGCACCTTGGACAGATCCACCGCTCCGTCTGAGCGCTGCTACGTTTCTATCAAAATCGAAAAACCCCATATCATTCAATTGCCTTAACTGTTGTTCGTAACGTTCTTCAGGCGGTCTATTATCTTGTGGAGCAGTTTGTTGTGGTTGTGACATTCCAAGCAATGAAGACAACATAGAGGGGTCAAATGGAGGCAAACCTGAAGCACTAGAAACATTGCTGTTTCTAGTGTTGCCACCAGCTCCCGCAAGGTTGTTATTATTCAGCATTGCAGCAAATGGATTGCTACCAGGTGCAAACATGTTAGAAAATGGACTGGCTCCTTCAGTGTTTGTGGCTGTAGATTCATTACCACTATTGTTTTCACGCTGTTCAGTGCTAGTCTCACCTGGAGCTGGGAATGCTGCTGAAGCATCATCTCCAACACCACCTGGACCCATAGAATTGGCAAACTGCATACCCTGTCTGAGTACCTGTGGGTTTGTCAACATTTGTCTAAAAAAAGGACTTTGTAGTAATTGCCTTGCTTGTGGTCCCATCGCTTGCAATTGTGGGTTTGATTGGATCATGAAATCAATCATCTGTGGATTGCTCAACATCTCATTCATCTGGGATTGCATTATAGGGTTTTCCAGCATATGTAGCAAATCGTCTTGATTTGGCATATTTGTCAGCCCTCCATCTGGACCGAACATATCAGCCGATGGTAGGTTCGTGTATCCAGCGTAACGTGCACTTGTCAAGTCACTCAATGGATTAAACCCACCAGTTTGTCCTGAACTGATATTTGATGGAACCGATGCATTTTGACCAACAGTGCCATTCCCACCTGTAGAGGCACCGTTGTTGGCAGCATTACCTGTCTTACCAGTGTTCCCGTTTGCTCCACCAGACTTAACCAGATGTACAGAATGTCCGTCTTGAATCTTGTAGCTTTCTACAGTCTGATCATCCTTCAAGATTTTACCAGAATAGATCAAACGTTGATTGCCTGCTGGAATTTCAGACACTTTAAAGATCTCCTCTTTAAACTCCTCAACTGTTTTGCTGGGATCAATCTCCACATCCCACTTGTTCTGACCTGATTTTATATGAACATTAATCATCGTAAAGTATCACAGACGCTTTAGATATGCCTGAAATATAATTGAAGTCTCCTCCACTTTGATCTTTCGTTCAAGTGTAAATTAAGAACAGAAGCATATTGTTGGACGTTTGATTCACCTTTGTCCGGATTTTAACGTTCGGACATTAAATACTATAAATTAGCAATATGGTCCGGACAAAATCCAGTTTCCGGACAGTTTCGTGTTTAGCTCATTTTGCAACTGTCATCTGTATGACAGTTGCAAGGAATTGAATGGTTATGCCATATAAGAAGCTAGGGAAGATTAATTCGTATGGTTGATAACAATAACATACTCTATATAGTGCGAGATAATTATAAAAAACATTTCGTGTCACCATACATACCTTTATACTGTTCTTTTCTAGATAATTATATGATTTCAAGTATTTAAAAAAAAAAAAAAACCAAAAAAAAAAAAAAAAAAAATACATTGGATGAGTACTTAAATTATAACATAGAGATCAACACATACTGGGAGGTCCATTATTATACCAAGAGCTTTATTCTAAGGTCACATTTTCACACTACTGGTAGACTAGGATGGCCAAAACATTGGCACAAGGAAGAAAACCTGGCAGTGGGAGGAAACCAGGAAAAGGCAAAACGTTAAGAGAAGGAAGAAAACCAGGTAGCGGAAGAAGGCGGAGAGTAGACGAAAATGCAGCTAAAATGAAAGAAACGGACTGTCAGGATATCGACAGCCGTAGTAGAGATATGTTTGTCAACAATGCTTTGTCAACAAGAGATTTGGAGGCGGTAGATGCCCTTCGAGAGTTGAATACGAGTCCCTCAGAGACCCCTCAACAATTATTAACACCGGATACAACACCAATGCAATTGAAATATATGGTTAACGCTAATGAGGAATTTAGAGGTTCAACACAGGAACTCATAGATTTAAACAGAAACCTAAATTTTTCAAGTGGGTTTATGTACACAAGAGGTGAATTAAAGCCTGTTGCCAATATGATGAAGTCTAACGAAATTACGAATATTCTTAATACACCAGTACCGCAACCGGTACAGGTCAACATTTCACATCCACCAAACACCAAGAGTCACGAACATAATGGCGATTCCAACCAAAATCTGAGTCGCACCAACCAAACTGAAAATGTACTTATTTCCACATAACTGAAGGCTACCATTTTTGTAGATGTACTGTTCATGATGCCTTCACCTTCTTTTATAGACTTATAGCTTATCGGTTAGCTTTACCTATGTTTTATACGCTTTAAGATCATTTTTCGTTCTCGGAAAACTAATTGAAAAACTCATCACATTGCAGAGAAGGGTTATACACAATCAACCGTGATGGATTCGTTTGAAGCTCGACTGCAGTTCATATCTGTAATAAAAAATTTACAGAAGACCTTAAATATAACCAGCTCCAGCGCTAATGATAACACAAACTCAAAATCACCAAACCTGGGAAATGCTATTGCAAATGATCCTATACAATTCTACTTAAAAAACTATCGACAGCACTATGAAGATTTTCATCAATGTTTATTTGATACTACTTCCAAAATGGATTCACTGGATAGATTGAACGTTTTACTGTATTATTCTAAAATTATAAGCATTTTGAAATCTCAGAACTCGGAATTTAATAACAAGGTCCTAAATCAGCATATTTTGCCATCGCTTGATAGAATGGTGTTACTGATCTTACCTGCCCATGATTGGAAGGCACTTACAAATTTGGATTACTGTATAGAAATTTTCAAATCAGTCAATGACCAATGTGGGAATTTAGTTCAATGGGACAATAGATTTACTCCGCCAAACGTTGAAACACCTATCGAAGAACTACCATGGTTTAGTTCAGAATCACAGTCTTTGACACCTCAGGAATCTTTTGCAAACTCCCTTCGTTTACTTGCTGATAGAAGAGCTAAACAGCATTTTCTCTATGAGTATTACAGAAAAAATGGTCTATGCAATTTACCTACTTCAACTTCGGCTCCAGTAATAATACATCGAATGGAAAGTGATCGAGAAAAACATAAAAGGAGGAAGGAAAATAATTGGGTGCTTGAAAGGTCAGTTAACAATGTTTTAGATCCCAAAGAATTTGAAATTCTTTGGAAATCAAAATCACTCAATGGCCTAACAAAGGAGGATTATAAAACAATGAAAGAATTAAATACAATAGCTCAGCAAGGCTATCTGATGTAGCAGCATTGATCTAGTCAGACTTTTATAAATAGTTGGTTTTTATTTCGAGATCTATATGATATTTCATTGTTTACTATCACTATAAACGACATCGATAAGACAAACTATTATAGTACCGATTAGTGTGGATTGAATAATCATAGTCATTAATAGTTGACAGAGATTTGACAACGTAGCCGAACAGTTTTCCTGGCTGGCGACTGAAAGAATATTTACCTGAATAATTGCTGCATCGAAAAGCTCATCAGGAAAGCAAGTAAAGAGACTCACGCAGTCACACCCATTAACACACTATCGGCTGCATCGTTAGGAATCAATGGTAGAACAATCCTCTTCTTCACTAGAATATCCTAAGAATGATAGAAATATTCCTGGATCTCCAATTCTATTGAACTTTTCGAGACAGCATCCAAGAAGCCGCGGAAGACAGCGAACTGCAGACTTGCAACAGCCAGGATGGACGAGGAGTGCATCGACATCCAGTTTACTACGTATCAAGAAGACAGAATCAAAGCAAGAAAGTGATGGAACAGCAGAAAAGATAACGGGAATCTGTGGGCGCTCGGGTTCTTTGAGCAGAAGCAGCAATTGCTTACTTGACGAACACGAAAACCGGTTTATTGATGTTTTGCCTTCATTTGAAATGTATAATGCATTACATCGACATATACCTCAAGGCAATGTAAATGCAGATCGTCATGATTTTCCTCCTTGTTATCAAGAGGTTCAAAGTCAACAAGATTCTATATCTCCACCGATTGAAAATCCTGTAGAGCATATTTCACTGGATAGCCATAGACCAAGCGACTTAATGTCTCCAACATCGGTGAGTTTGAGTAATCTTCATCCCTTATCAACACAACATCTGAGGATTATGAACACAGCTACTGAACACACAAGTGAAGATCATATACCAATTGAGGACGATTTTAATGATGCAGATAACATCAACATTGATAAGTTGTACACCCTGCCAAAACTTGCAACTCCAATTGATGTTGATATTAGAGTTACGAAACAAGCTTCGGAACCACATAAGAAACCCGAAGATGAGCTAATATTGAAAGAATACACTTCTGGTGATATTATTCATGGTTATTGTATAGTGGAAAACAAGTCTCCAACACCCTTAAAATTCGAAATGTTTTATGTTACATTAGAAGGTTATATCTCTATTATTGATCGCGAAAAGGGGAAACGAACAGTGAAACGGTTTCTGAGAATGGTTGACTTAAGTGCCAGTTGGTCATATTCTCACATTGACGTCAGTTCTGGTGTTGAGGTAATACCCGGTGATGTCGATTATGATAATGCAATAATTGGTCTAAATAACAACAGAATTTTAGAACCCGGTGTTAAGTATAAAAAATACTTTTTGTTTAAGCTTCCTAGCCAACTGTTAGATGTTAGTTGTAAGCAAGAACAGTTCTCACATCTAATGTTACCACCAAGTTTTGGTATCGATAGATACAGAAACGGTTGCAAATACGCCAGTATTAAAGTCAATAATATTCTTGGTTGTGGTCATCTAGGAATAAAAGGATCACCTATTTTAACATCAGATTTATCAGACGATGTTCTATCAATCAACTACACGATCGATGCCAGATTTGTTGGTAAGGACAAGAAAACACAGAAACTCAACATTATGAGGGAGCATGTATACAATCTTAGAGTCATTCCTTTTGGATTCTGCTGTCCCGTTATTGGTGAAAGAATTTCAACCGAACAATTGAAGGACTTAACAAAGCTGATAAAGGAAAGGTTGGATGCGTTGAAATTACTTTTTGAAAGATTAGAAAAGCATGAACAGATTAAAGAAACTGATATTCATGGTACTGACTTAAGTGGTGCTGTGGATAACATAGCAGATCTCAACTCTAGTGAAATTTTGAGGCGTAAGATGGACCAATTACATCTTCAAAATAGAATATCTACCACACATGAACTATTATATGAAGCAAAAGAAACTAAAAATCACTCTAAAAACAATAAATATATTGAAAAAGAATTGAGCTACAAACTAAAGCCCAAAAGTAGCTCGAAAGGTGGCCTTTTCACTGGCTTCCGCAGTTCTCATTCGGCTTCACAGAAGACGGATCATACTCCAACAAAATCCAATAAGGCTGGATTGATTTTAGTGACTGCGAAAATTCCTGTGACCGAATTTATTCCATATAGGCCACCTTCGTTACTAAGAAAAAAGAATAAATTTGAAGCAAAAAACGAACATGACAAAGAGAATTGGCTGGGTTTATTGAGTTCTGTCCCAGATGATTTCCAGAGAAAAATAAGTGAATTGGAATTACATTTGGAATGCATACAGTCCAATAATAGTGCTCCTCACGACCCTCCAGAAATACAATCTTTGACTACTGAGCTTGTTTGTATTACTGGGAGATCAGATAATTCAATTCCTGTTAAGCTCGATGCACTAACTTTGCTAAATGCAAATAAGATGAGTGATGTGAAGAAAGTGTTCACCGCATTTTTGGAAGAGATTCAATCATATTCACAAAAATTTGAAGAAAATTCCAAAGAGTTGAATGAATTATTCAATAAAGGTAGAGTAAACTTACCAGCTCGTGAAATTAAATTCACTGACTTTGTATCATCACAAATGTACAATGATGTTGAAAGTCTGGTTAACTTTCGAACAAGGATTGACGTATTAACACACGTTTTTAAAAAGCAAACGGAGACTCTTAAAGACATGTCCCAAGATAAAATATATTCTTCCTCTTCTTCAAGCAGTTCTTTGCATAAAAGCAGCTCTAGCGGATTCTTGTCAACGACATTTAGTGGATCTCTTACAGATATTTCCAAATCAGCTAAGTTTACTGAACAGCTTATCCATGAGTGGGTTGAAACCAATTCGGCGACATATGAAAGGGATATTAAGGTGAATTTAGAATTCAACATAAATAATAGAGATACCATAATACCTAACTTTGAGAGTTGTTTGTGTTGCAGGTTCTATTGTATTCGTGTTAATATTAAATTTGATAAGCATATTGGAGTAATAAGTATAGACATACCAGTAAATGTCAAAAATTTAGATTGCGGCTAAAAATATATACAGGATTTGCATGTAAATAGTTAATCCATATTTTATATAAAGTATCAAGAGGTTTTAGTACATTGGGAAAGAAACATCATAAAATATGTGATTTAGACTTTGATACCCCAGTGGATTGCACATGTTCCAAAAGTTAGACTTTCGTATCCAGCGCATTGGAAACCAGCTGCCTCTATCATAGATTTGAAAGTTTCTTGGTCGGGAAATCTTTGAATCGATTCTACCAAATATTGGTAGGAATCATAATCATTTGCAATAAAAGACCCCATAACAGGAAGAACCTTCGACCACTGTTGGTATACCAGATCAATAACCGGATTCTCAATTTTGGAGAATTCCAAACAATAGAAAATTCCACCTGGTTTCAAGACTCTATATGCCGCATTTAAACCAGCTTGAATATCTGTGAAATTCCTGATCCCAAAGGAAATAGTGTAAACATCCTTAGAACTTGATTCAATTTTATCCAAAGTTTCACCATTTTGGACAAGAAATTTTACTCTTGGATCATTGAAATACTTTTTTTGATTCATAGCCCTTTTCTCTCCTTCTTTAAGCATATCTGCGTTAATATCAACTATATGCATGGTAGAAACAGTATCGTGGAATTTCTCTTCAGCATGATCCAAAAGTCCAAAAGCAATGTCACCAGATCCACCGGCAACATCAATGAAATGTAACGGTTCTATTGAGTTTGGTCTTTTCCCAGCATCCAATTTGTTGATGAAATGGTCCTTCCAGCATCTATGAATTCCTAACGACATGACATCATTCATTATATCATATTTTGATGCAACGGAAGAAAACACATGACCAACCAATTTTTCCTTTTCATCCTTGGGAACAGTTTGGGAACCAAAATGCGTAAATTTATCCTTAGAATCCTTAATTTTGTTGTCAGCAGAGTTAAATATCCTCACTGTGTTCGTAAATGTCCTTTGATATACTTTTGAACCGACTCTTAGGTAACGAACAGCATTGAGACCCCTCATAGTCTTAGTATGGCGAATGTCTCAATTTATGTCTCTGGATTAGAAGTGTAAGTTAAATTATTAATCCTATTTGTTTTTAAACGAAGTTTAAACACCATTCCCTATAATTTTTTACACGCTTTTTGCCTTGCTCCTTCATTAGGATCCGGCAAAAAAAAATGAAGTGTCACAAAATAATATACCATCTTATGGCAAGAAAAGCCGGAAACAATAGCAAGAGGAATATATATAACCAGTTTGATTTATATGGTTCAGAATATACCAAAAAGGTTTCATAAGAATAATTAAATAGACATGATTCGTCAAAATGAAGAAGATACCTTTCCTTCTAGCTTCAGCGGAAAACTTAACAAATTCATTTACAATGTCCATTCCAATGAGTGAGTGAGTACATTTGTTAAACCATGAAATTGGGAATAATTCTTTAGTTAAGATGTTTCAATACATCTTTATACAAGGTAATTGGAAAAGACCAAATCGCTTTGCCTCAGTCGTTCTATAGAACTCTTTCATTATTCTTCTCTGTTCGTAGATCGAAAATAAAAAATGTTCTTCAGTTAAATGTTTTTTAACATTGAATATATCATGATAAACAATGTGATAACAAGAATAAAAATCAATATTTGTCTAGGGATTGTATATATAAGTTATTAGAAAAAAGTCTAAGAATTCAGTTTTTTGGCAAGCCGGTCTTAGGATCGATCAAACATTCGTCAGTTGGTTGTGGACCAGGACCAATTTGCGTCAAAATGACTTTGGTTACACCCTTATAGAAGTCCTTGTCCAATTCTGAATCCAAATTGTCAGCAATATTGGTATCAAAGTCTGCAACAAATTGAGAGAGTTCAGAGGCATTGAATTTAGACTCCCAGCCTGGTACATCACCAAAAATTTTATATATAAAGGCAAGCAGTCTAGACTCATTTTCCTCCAAGTAGTAAAGGACAGCATTTGGACCAGCGTCAAAGGTGTAAGCTACGACAGTTTCATTGTAAAAAGAGTTGATCAAATGACATAGTTTGATAATTCTTTTCGAAACATCGTTCATGTAAAAGATTGGTGGGAAAGAATCTAGACACGTGGCGTGGAAAGAGTTGGAATCTTTCATAGTTAGCTCAGCAAATTTGGGCCAATCTTTAGCGATAATGGCATCCTTCATTTCAGAAAATCTACGTGGCACAACTTCTCTGATTCTTTCTTGGAACAGATCAGAAGTCTTGACCGTCAACTGCATTCCGCTTGTTGATGGGGTATCTTTCTTAGAAGCACTGACAACGAGGACAGCTGCCTTCATATTTGGCCAGTGCTCCATTGGTGCAATTTGAACAGCCTTGGAATCTGAACCGTCCTGCTTGTCTCCCATCTCCCATGCAACGTAACCACCAAATAATGATCTGCAAGCGGATCCTGAACCCTTTCTAGCAATTTTTGAGACCTCAGATAGTGAATCAGGTAATTCATATAGTTTTGCAATAGCCATCACAAGAGCTGCAAATCCTGCTGCAGATGAGGCCAAACCGGCTGCAGTAGGAAAGTTGTTTTCTGACACAATGACTAAGTTCCACTTCGACATTTTTGGTAGAGTTGAATCAGCATCTTCCATTTTTCTTCTCAACTGACGTAGGTCTTTCAAACAGTTTTGGGTTCTCTCACTTTTAAGAGATTCTTCCTTACCATTTAACCACAGTTTGTCTTCAACAATGTCAGGTCCCGTACAGACAGAAGTTAAAGTTCTCAAATCATTTTGAGACAAAGTAACAGAGATAGATGAATTAGTTGGTAGGTTGAGATCCTTGTCCCTTTTCCCCCAATATTTCAAGGTCTATAGGAATAAAACAACATTACAATTGTAAACATAGTTAGTAAACGGCCATCACTGAAAGAACCATTCTTATTCTATATCCCTGATACATACAGCAATATTAACTGGTGCAGTGGTAGATGCGACGAATAAAGTCATTTTATTACAATTCACTTAGGGAGTTAGATTAGTAGTTTTACCAATAAATGATATGTACCAAAGTCTAATAAAATTTTGTAACTTTTCGATGTTCTTGAAAGACAGCCAGCGTCGTTTAAGACCGAAAAGACCAACTTACATCAATGAAAAAGAAGCATTTGAGTAGCTAACAATTTGGAGGAAATTTAGCAGAAAGTAATTGATAATCGATGCTATTACATAATAGTACTGGCATAGGATGTATCAGAAAATGCAGCTTAAAAATTGCAAGAGCTGGTTTTCCTAGTAATCGTAGCTTAGTTTTGCCCATACAAGCCAAACCAATCCTAAGATTTCTTTCAACTAAGAGTAGCAAGGAAGCCTTCACTCCTGAACAATTGGAGGAAGCACGCTCAGCAAGAATAAAAGGTTTGGGTCCTTATGTATCTAAATTGCCAAAAAGCATTATACCATATGCAGAATTGATGCGATTAGAAAAACCTGTGGGGACATGGCTGCTTTATATTCCTGGTACTTGGGCCATAATAATGGCCGCAATGGAAGTATCAGCACCACTAGGTCAAACTTTATCCATGTTAGGTATTTTTGGTCTCGGGTCTTTGATAATGAGAGGAGCTGGCTGTACCATAAATGACCTATTGGATCGTAATTTGGATGACAAAGTTATTAGAACGGTTGAAAGACCAATTGCCTCAGGAAGAGTTACGCCCACTCAAGCCAAACTATTTCTTGCGGGTCAGACAGCGATTGGTCTAGGTATTCTCTCGTCGTTACCTGCTCAATGTTGGTGGTTAGGATTAGCATCTTTGCCAATTGTATTCACTTATCCACTTTTTAAGAGATTTACATATTACCCACAAGCAGCACTCAGTGCGTGTTTTAAATGGGGAGCATTGCTAGGTTTTCCTGCAATGGGAGTTATGGATTGGCCGGCAATGATCCCATTATACACTGGTAGCTTTTTGTGGTGCATGATATATGACACGATCTATGCCCATCAAGATAAAAAGTTTGATGTGAAGGCAGGTATTAAATCCACTGCTCTAGCATGGGGAGATAAAACAAAGCCAATTTGTAATGTCTTAGCAACGGGCCAAATAGCACTTTATGCATTAGCAGGAATCAATAGCGGCTTATTTTTGGGGCCTGGATTTATTGGTGGATTATTCATTTTTGCTTATAGACTATTTACAATGATTAAAAAGGTTGATTTGAATAATCCTAAGGCCTGTTGGGATGCATTTAGTGGTAATATCAAGACAGGTCAGTACTTTGCTTATGCATTATTTTTCGATTATATTCTCAGATTGATTGGAATATTATAGCCATGCAGTGATACACTATTCTTTCATTTGGCTTACGATTTTTTTAGATAACTGAACTTCTTTTTTCATACCGGAGTGAAATTTTGCTCTCGAGTAATTTTTTTCAATCATGTCATCAAGCATTGATCTATCTTGTTTTATATTTTTCAATTCTTTCTTATCATCACTGTTTTTAGTTTTCACTTCAAGATCTCTGATTGAATCTCCGCCAAATAAAGCGTCAAACACACGCCCATCTGATGCCCAAAAATCTCCTGACCTAGGCAATAGGTATATCCTTTTGAACCAGTTTTTAACTTGGGGACTTTGATCAGTTAAAGCAAACACAAAAGAACCCTTGTCATCGACACCTTGTTTACCTTCACCCGTGAAAACTCTTGTTTTATCATTTCTGTGCATTTCTGTGATGGGCCTTGTAATTTGTATTTGTCTCCTTAAGAATGGTGACTGGCGTGTTAACTGACATTGTGGTTTACCATACATCTTCGGAATATATTTGACACTTGTTACAATTCTTGAAGGTGTGTAAACTGCACCAAAAGCCAAGGAAAATGGTATTACAGTTAGACCAATAGGACCGAAGGTCTTTATCAAAAATTTCCAGTCTTTTTTTGTTTCTTCATCTGCTTCATTGAAGACCGTCTTTGAGGATTCGTAAGACCAATTGGCAAATGTAGCACCATATGTAAAGAACACCAGCGACAGTGCCCAAGAACCGAGAGTAATCATAGGTGGTTTCTTATAACGATATATCGTCTCTGGCGAAGCCTTAGCCATGAGAGCACTCATAACCTTTGAAAAAGGTAAATTCATACTTATCTAGCTTATTGATCGGTTATAAAGAGTGCAACATGAATTTTTCTCGTCTCTAGTCTTTTTCAGTATTCTTCTAAAAGCGTTTGAATATACTTATGTGTTCAGCTTAGAATATCTTATCACGTGATATAATTGAGACTTCCAAGTTCTGCATCTTGAAATGGCATAGGCTCAGTGAATATGGTGAATAGATGATCATTAAACTATTTCTATTAATATCATCTATTATAGTATTAATCGGTTGCAAATTAAGTGAACCTCCTTTATTTTAAACTTATCCAATTTCATAAAGCTGTTACAGTTTTAAAGACATGGTTCCTGGAAGATCAAAGCCTTCAACTCTATTTTGTCAATACGAACATTCCTGCAACCAAGACCTTTTTAACCAATAAATTCAAAATGAAACTTAAACAGCATGACAATTTCGTTATCATGGATATTTTTCATAACAAGTACTGATATTTGAAAGACCATTGAACAAATAAGACTTCTTGTTCTCTAAACACAACTTTTTGATTTGACTTTTACTTGTATAAGGCGTTTTCATGTGCTGTTAAAGTTTTGATACGCATCTGACCCTTTTATCTGAGGCAACTGAAAAATGTCAATTCATTTAGTTTAAAGCTAATGAAGTCCATTATTAGTATCAAGCATTAAATAGGTGGTAAACACTTACCACCTACACAACATGCAGATAGATTTCATTTAGAGTTTCTCCTGGTTTTGTAGCTAATATTAGTCGAATATATAAAAGTACACATTACAGTACCGCAAATAGCCGCCGAAACATGAGTATTTACCCAAACTCCTTAACAGGGGAACATCTGGCAGAATTTCTATAAAATAAGAACAGACAATAACCGCATGTTGATACAACTATCCAAGACAGAATTTCTTATTGTAATAAGCATACATGGCAGTCGGGCAAAAAGCATTCTTTCATTGAAAACAGATGCTGTGAAAGGATAAAACCATTTGAAATTCCGTTGTTGATTTACAGTTGCTCTTGAAGCAGCCGGATATGCCATATATTGAAAAAATTTAGCCACTATCAGCGAGCCAATCGCCAGAGAAAGTTGCTGTCGCAAAACCAAAAATTGTTTGTACATTTACTGATTAGTAGCCTCTGATAACCCTACTAAAAAAATAAGATAACCTTCATATGATTCCAGTATCATAATATTAGTGGTACAAATAGCTAGATAGGGCTAATATGATAAGTCGGTATTAATTTTTTCGGATCATTGGTTTGAAATATATGTTGTAGATAGTCATAATGACAGAACTAGAACAATAGTAAGATGCAGAATTAGGATGGCACAACTCCCGCTCTGCAACCTGCGGAGAAAGACTTTTCCTGAAGCTTCAATAATGTGTCTGTTCCCCCCCTCCCCTTCCCCTAACGGTAGTATACCAGCCTGGAAGAGTGCTCATTGACTGTTCATGTATACCAAGAGTGGTGCAAGTATATTCGTGGTGTGAAACGCAAATTTCAAATGAATGTTACGGCGGGATTGAAAACAGTGTTGCCAAGTAGACAATGATATGTTTCTTCATTACTTTTTACATAACTCGATTCTAAGGTTCGAAAGCGAAGGTTTTGTTCGGCTTATGTTTCCGAATTTTCATTTTCGATGAAGGATATAGATGGCGAGGATAAAGGCGATAAGCAGGATTGGAGAACTCAGAGCGATGACTTGACAAGATGACTTGACGACAAGAATAGGCTATATATCAATTAAAAGGTATAAAATAGTCAATAGAAGATACATTTGGAGGGAAAACAAAAATAGTATGAATTGACTATCAATAGTGTGATAAAGGCTATAGAACCTTCCAAGCATGGCAGTCGTAGAAAAAAAAATACTAGCGGTACAAAAGGTGTATGATGTGGAGGATGGAAAATTTGATGAGGTCAAGGAAAGCCCAGTGATATTAGAAAAAAGATTCAATCTTTTCAGTGCAATTTCGGCGGGTATCGTGACGGGTAATACTTGGACAGCTTTAGGAGGTGCAATTGTAGCATCATTATATAATGGAGGTCCACCGGGTATCATATATGAATTTATTGCAGTGTCAGTGTTCTATTGGGCTATAGGGGCTTCGATTGCTGAATTAACTTCAGCCATACCTGCATCTGGTGGAGTTTACCATTGGGCAAGTATAATTCCAGGCAAAAAACTGGGCCGTATCTGCGGTTGGTTTGCGGGTTGGTTAAATTGTTTTGCTTGGACCTTTGGAGTTTCTGCGAATTGTAGTATGATTGGCTCGATGATCGTATATGCGTACGGGATGTTTCATCCTGAATTGGAATTGGAGAGGTGGCAAGTGTTCATATGCTATATAATAGTTTGCTGGTTGTGTTGCTTTATTGTCATGTTTGCTAATTGGTCTTTGCCTGCAATCAACCGCATCGGTTCGTTTTTAATGGTAGGTGGTTGGTTTGTCACTGTTGTCGTTTGCGCCGTAATGCCCTTGAAAAACGGTAAAGGGCATGCATCCAATGCTTTTGTTTGGAAGAATTGGGAAAACCAAACTGGCTACAAAAGTGATGGGTTCACTTTCTTAGCAGGTATGTTGAATGGGGCTTTTGCTATCGGTACGCCAGATTGTGTAACTCATTTGGCCGAAGAAATCCCAGATGCCGGTAGGAACCTACCTAAAGTTCTGTTATGCCAAATTGTTGTTGGTTTCTTTACTGCCTTCTTTTATTTGATTGCAATTTTCTACGCTATCAATGACTTACCAGCTATTTTCGAATTAGATTCTTTATGTCCATTGGGTGATATCTACTTGCAAGCAACAGGATCCAGGGGAGGTTCTCTCGGACTATTAATCGTCATCATTTTGCCAATTCTATGTGCAACTATTGGTTGTTACATTACAGCTGGTAGAACTCTTTATTCTCTTTCGCGTGATAAAGCAGCACCATTCCCTGACCATATTGGCTCAATCAGTCCACGCTTCAAAAGTCCATTGTGGGCAACATTTGCATGTGGTGTTTTCTCTACTTGTATGGGTGCTATCTATATAGGCTCTTTGGCTGCCTTCAATGCGTTTGTTGGTTCTTTTATTTTACTAACAACGGCGTCATTTATTCTTGCAATTGGACCTCACGTATTGACTAGACGGAAAGCCATAAAAAGAGGAAGCTTTTGGTTGGGAAGGTATGGATATGCTATCAATATCATCGCATGCGTGTATATTATAGTATTTTCGGTCATTTATTGTTTCCCGTATTCACTCCCTACTAGTGCTCAGGAGATGAATTATACGAGTGTTATAACATGCGGACTCACTTTCCTAGTTGCAATTTGGTGGTTTATTTACGGGAAATCTGGTTATATTGGCCCACAATTAATAGAGGAGGTAGGTGAAACAGGCGAGGTTAACATGGTTCTTGAAACCGCAGAAATTGGTGGTGTACCATTATCTCGTTAATTAGATTGTTATTAGTTAATATCATGGTTTGATGTATATCTATATATGTCTTTGACGTTGATCGTCATCAAAAAAAGTGTCCAATACAGGATTGAGTTTGCAGAAGAGATGGGACTTTGAATCTTTCAGATATCTTTTCAATACTTCCTAATATGTTTAATGTCTCTGAGAACGTCATTTAAGTTATTTGGAGAATAAACACTTGGTAAGTTGTAGGTATATCCAAGATTACAAAAAATAATCTGCTCTATACAAAAGAAATTCACAATAGTGACATTATAAACTTAATATCGACCATTTTGAATAGATTGTGTATTTTAATTTATAACTTTTTGTCGAATATGTTTAAATATTGGAAATTGTGTAGGACCATAACAACGGTAAAAGAATACTACACTATAGAATATATAATTTAAACTTACTAACTAGCCACTAAAATCTTTAATGCCCTTTTCGAGTCCATTTGGATTAGCACCAACCAATTTCCCTTGTAATTTACCATCTTTAGCAAAGATAAAGGTTGGCATTGCAGTTACTTCGCATTTTTGGGCTATTTCGCGACTTTCATCCACATCAACTTTATAGAAATCAACATTTGGATATTCCTGCACTAGTTTTGATAAATGTGGAGCCATAGCTTTGCATGGACCACACCATGTTGCGTAGAAATCAATAACTGACAACTTAGAATTTTGGATCAATTTTTCAAATTCTTTCAATTCTGTCACTTTTGTTATTTTTGAATAGGAGCTTTGCAATCTTATCTGAGAGTTTGCGACTCTACTCAACGTTCTGATCCCTGTTCTAGTAAACATGCTATAGTCTTGTTATCTTTTTTCTTCTAAATTAGTTTCAATAATTTCATTATCCTTATTCTTAATTTTTCGCTTCATTATATATTACAAATACAACTATTTACAGTAAACCGTCATTATATAAAGACAATAACTGATCATCACCATTAATATATTCCTGAATATCGAAACCAAACTTAGAGCTGAAATCTAATTCAGGTTCCACAACCGAATTTTTATCTTTCCTTCCCTCTAGTGTGAATATCTCACGCAAGAGTGATCTGTTATTCATTAGCACATCAAAAAATTCCTGATAATTTCTTGTACGCTCCAGTTGAGAGTATAGCAGTAGTAACTGCTTGATTAAGAACTTCTTGCGTAACAACTTATTCTCTAAGAAGTCTTTATGGTGTGCTAGTACCAAATAGTCCGCATCTTCACTAACGTCTCGCTCTTGGAACTCTCGTACTGATTGGTGAACACTGTTTGGAGTCAACATAACATATATAACTGCACTGTACCAGCAATTGCACTTGCACCTGCACTGCAACCTTATGTATTACCTTTTGTCTTGAAGTTTTCACGCCAAATCTTTGATTGCTGCCTTTTATTCAAAAACTACAGCACAAAACTCCATGGACCCCAGCTCCCTCTACAGCTTTACTGATACAATTAACAACTCTTCCTGAAGAGTTCTAACTTTTATTGTGCTTTCTTCGATTTGAATTATTGTTTCAACCACCGTATTTCTCTATATGTCTTTAAAGATCCCTGAACTTTTTCATTCTTTGCCACCCGAGGTGATTGAAGATGTGCAATCCGTTTTAAACGACGTTATTTAACATCAACTTTAAGAAGGTTAAAAGACAAAACTGAGTTCTCAACTATATTATTCAGCCGCTGATCGAGGATCTAATAACATTAAAAGTGCTTTTCTTTAATTTACCGCTTTTTTTTCTATTGAGATGCCTTTATTTTGAGATGCCGCCAACCTCTTAACTTTGTTTCAAAATGTTAACTGTTCAAATTGGATTATACAAACCATTTTCAAATGAGAATTTATACATTATTGGTATTAATATAATCGCCAGCTAATGCTAAATCACGGAATTATTTATCAGAAATAAAGTCATATGATTATCATGTGATCATACCACGTGATATAGAAAACATGTTTGTTTTATTCTTCACAGTTTGTTTTGCTTTGATTCTCGTTTGAGCTACATTCGCGGAATTCAGATCACTTTAACCTTGATGGTAGGTTGAGTTCTAAATCAAATTATAGAGCTGGCATTTGACACTACAGACGTGGTATTCATTTTATGGGCGAGTGGGTGTGTTAGGTACATAGTTAAGCTTATAATGAGAGATATGGAACAGCCACTGCCGCCTCCTTTTTCTGTGGGATCAACACCTGTAATGAATTCAATTCAAGAGGAGGATTCGCCAACGATTTTGCAAGGTGAATTTCAGACGCCATCTAAAGATGTAAGTGGAAGTCCATTTTTGAACTCCCCAAGACAAATACCTTTATCGAGTAGTTCATTTTCACGACCCAATTCTTCATCACATCAGTTTTATCAATCAAAAGATGGTGGGAATAACTCGAGCTCAAGCTTAATCTACAACACGAGTTTTACGTTTGGTGAACATGCCGCAAATAAGAATAATGCTAATGAATCAAGGAGAAATTCCATGAAGTATGTTCCAGGACCACAACTAGCACCGCCGAAATTAAGTAGATCACCAGTAAGATCATCTTCACCAGATGCTAGGTCACGAAGGTCGTCACAATTGGAGTCACCTTTCAATTTTGCATCTCTAAATGTTAATACAAATAATTCTACTACATCGAGAGCATCATTTCGTAAAGGTCATAGATATAAGCATTCTTCTGTATCAATGAATTTTTTTCAAGAACCTGAGGTCAAAATACCGCTAAATATAGCTAAATCTTTACCAATTCCAAATTTCAACGATTTGATCAGCAATTTACCCTGGCCAAAAGCATATTTTCAATTGTTTATTACATTCGCACAATGTATTATTTGTATCATTGTCTTCCAACTAGGACATTCAAAAAACTGGAATAATTTTTTAACACTGTCTCATTTCATCATCTATGACATTATTGGATCGTTGATCATCATATTTGTTGAAAACTTATCACAATTTCAAGTTTGGTCAACTGGTACAATAATATTTCCATTTGGACTGAATAGAATTGATGTCTTATTAAGCTTTGGGTTGGCTGTTTCATTATGTTTTGTGGGGTTAGACTTGGTGTTCCACGTAGTAGAAGAATGTATTGTTTTTTTCATTGAAAAGAACAATGATATTGGTATTGAAAATGAAAACCACAATGAGATTGCATCAAATATACCCCATTCACATCATTCAAATAATATGTTTCAATTAACAGATAATGAATCCATAATATGGTATTCTATTTTATTGATCAACCTTATCTTTTCATTATTATCACTTTACAAGATATTTTATGCAAATATGAACTCCAGGTTGAAAACAAAGAATCCAATAATAACGATTTTTTTTACCATGTACCTATTTTCATATCCTTTATTGTTCAAGTTTTTGCCTACCCTGTCTGATCATTTAGCTACAATTTTGATCGCAGTTTTTATACTATTTCATGGATTAAGCATTGCTGAATGGACATCAACAATCTTGCTTTTAGGATTCTCAACCACAGCACTCTCATTTTCGGGATTGGTTCATGACGTTCCTGGAGACGATTGTGTACAGTCAGAGAAGAAGCAAACCAAGAACAGACAAAGATCGATGAGCACATTACCAATAGCCTCAACAAGATATGATGACTCTGTGAACTCATCTTCGTTGTTTTCAAAATTAAGGAACTATCGAGTAAAACCCATCAATAATAATTATAATGCTACCATCTTGAAATCAAAAATTAAAGAAGAAATTGAAAAGATGCAAGAGTTTGCATCCAAATGTGATTTGAAATATGAGAATATTGTGATTGCAAAGATAAATTTTACGACCTATATTGCGCTCATGAAAATAACGTTAAAAGGTGGTTCTAATGATGAAGAATTAAATCTTCGATTGGCTATTGATAAATGTATTAAACAGACATTACCATTGTGTGAGACGACTATTGAAATAGACAGGATATGAATTTCAGAGAGAATTTTCTATCGAATTTTCGTTATTTTTATACAAACAATCATAAGTATGTAATCTTATCTAGGATTTTTTTTCTCAAAGGCGGCGTTAAATAAGCTTAAATTCAAACATGAATTGTTAAATGAGCTTGACTGTTCAGATTGGAAGTTGTTTATTTCATGATAAGGTTTTATGTACAATCTGCACCAGTAGTTTCCTTCTTTCTTATTGAATATGAACCACCTATCTTTTGTTGAGGAGCACAGCTCGCTTTCTACAGTTTCTAGGCCCAAATCAATCCTCTCTGACAAATCCAATTCATCTTCTCTCTTAACAAAAGAAGATATTTGGAAAGGAGGTAACTGTAGGAGTCGTGTTGGGCATTCAAACTTGGGGCTGTTTTTGTCACGAGTTGTCGTGGACATGTATATACAATGCGACTTCAATGATGACAATATTTCGTAGAGCATTAGTTTCAGTTTCAGGTTGAAATTAATCTTGTTGAATAACAAGTATATTTCCTCTATAATTCTTGGTAAACCATTCGGTACACCTTTTTGAATTATAGTGATAATATGATGAAAAATGAAATTTTGATGTATGGCAAAAACTTTAAGATATACATTGAGCATTAGCTGAGATTCTTCCAATGATTTCTCATCTAATTTTGCAAAACGAGAAAGATCATTTTGTAATGATTCAAAGCATATCTGAGACATGGTTAATTCACCATTCATTTTTTTTGAAATACTTGTTAAAATGTCAACAACTCGAAAGACTAAACATTTCCGCTCTTTATCTTTGATAAAATAATCCTTTAGGAAATCACCCTCATAGATATGAACAATTGTTTGCACTGTTGATCCGTTTTCGATTTCGTCAAATATATGAGCACAAAGACGATTAAGTTTGGAGCCATTTATAACTTCAAACAAAAAGTCATGTAGTAAACCATAAGTTGAGTCCTGAGCCATCAAAGACTCGATTTGGTAAGTTGTAAAAGCCTGGAGGATCCATAAATTAGTGAAATTCAGCAGAGAATATAGCTCTGAGACTTTGACTTCGTCTTCTGTTGAGTCATCGCTCTCTTGAACATTTGGTATCCCAAAATGTAACATGTCGTATAGGATATGAGTGCTATTAGATATATTTTGATTCAACATTTCCACAATAATTTTATTTGATTTTGCCAACAGATTTGGATCTGTTCCATATTTGACCAAAATTTCAAGAAGCATAAGATAATTATTTTCATCAGCAAGATATGAGACCAAAATTGTCTTATAATGCGACCTGATATATTGATCCTTATGGTATTCAAAAAATAATCCGTTATCGACATTTTTTATAGTTAGTAGCTTCAATACAAATGTGATTCCCAAGATATTTTGGATTTGCTCTAGGGTCAACAGCTTGTATGAAATCAAAAGTATCAAGTCGTCGGTAGTGAAATCTTTCCTCTTCAAATAAATTGACATAAATTTGCTGTATTCTCTTTTTGTTGTCATCAGAAGGAGAAGATTGTTCCTATATCTCTTTCTCTCAATTTCGCCATTTTTTACATTTAAAAAACCTCGTAAAGATGTTTGAAAAATTTCCGGAAAACTGGCCGTCATTAAGCTCGAATTTTGGCCATTTATAGCATTGTATACATTTTTAAATTCCTCTTTATCTTTTGTAATATTTTCTATTTTGCTTTTTTCTTCTTCATAGACTTTTGAAAGTTCTGCCTTTAATTCTCCATCAACGTTCAATGCGTATGGAAAGCTTTTCATAAAAAATTTCCAAAACGCCATCAATGATACTACAGAGTAGGTTCCGACATCTTTTTCTTTCAGTACTTTCATATAAATGAAAATAAATGTTTTTGTAAACAAAATATGATCATTGACGTATTGTGAAAATAATTTTTTGTAACATAGAAGTATATCAATCAGAGCTTCGAGAGCCATAATATCACCTAGTAGTTGATGGTATACTGTGAATTCGATCCATTTATAGAAGTGATGAAAAGCATCCAGGTGGATACAAAATATTTGGAAGAACTTGATCAAGGTTGACCTATCAACAAGTAACAGATTTCCTGAGCACAACTCCGTTAGGTACCAATCAGCAGCTATTATCTTGACACTTAATGGATATGAAATGTCGGACAGGGACTCTTCATTCCTTATTCTTTGTTTTAGTTCTTCAGCTTGACCTAACAATTTATCGTAATTATATTTTTCAAAATATGACGGATCATACTCCATTACATTTCTTAAAACCATGTTATATTGACTTTTCATGAGGGGAGATACCTTGAGGTTTATCAAAATATTACAATGTATGAATTTGTCATACGATTCAGGGAGGTATAAAACACCGGAGCTAATCAATTTTCTAATATATGTCGGTACTTTCAAAATTCCATAGGTGATAAGAATATTGAGTAATCGATACAGAGATTCATCACACACTATAATTGATTTTTCTTTAGCAGGAAGTTTAGCTATCTGGAAAACTATTGACCATATGACATCTTCAATAACGAACTCTTGAAAACCTTCGATCGAATTTACCTTTAATAAAAGAATTTTTACTACTAATTCTTTAGCTTCGTAATGCGACACTCTGGAGGGATGAATAGCCCAGAGAAACAATTGAGTGATATGGCTAACATGAAACACGTTTCTATCAAAGTATGTGGCCCAGTCAAATTCAATGTTATTTTCATCTAGCTTCTTGGTAAATTCTATATCAATTAATTTTGGCTGGATTGTGCTCATATCTGTCTCTTCTTTTTTTTGCTCGACTATTGGTTCTCCGAAGTCCTCTATGATTGGTGAGTTAGTGAACATCAATGACTCATTCCTATAACTAATTAGCTCCAGCTTTCTTCTAGTCTCATTGGCAACATCTGAATTTGAATTAAAAGAGTTGGCAATATCATACAGAATTGGTTTGTACAAGTCCCAACTTGAATTTGGAAAAATAAAAGCTTCGAGAGAACAATTTTGAAAGATCCTACCAATTAGCACTCTTAGATTTAGAAGAATGGACTCTTTGATCTTAGCATTTTTTTTAATATCATTAATGATATACTTTTCGTCGTTGATCATGGATTTGCTATGTGATACCATGTAATACTTATTCAATAACATTTCAGCCGTTTTTGATATTAAAAATAGAGGTTGTGAATCTTGTGTTTGTTCAGAACTGTTACAGATTCCATCCCAGAAAATGGTAAGAATATGCAATGTAAGCGGTAAAAACTCAAAGTTTTCTATTTTTGCACCGAATTCCACCAACCAATGATGTAAAACCATTTTATCCAACAAATTCAAAGTATAACAGTTCCCAAGAAGTTTGAGAAAGTAGCCAACTTCTGTGCGCCATTTTTTCAAATGGTTTGGATCATTGTCATTTTGGTTCATTTCAAATATAAGCTTTTCAAGGATATATACAAAATTGTCTGTCCATTCCTTTGTAAGTTGTGAGTTGATGTTAATGTTAAAGCCAGGTACATTATGACTCTTCGCTGTTCGACTCTTCCATTCCATTGAATAACAACATTTTATCAACCATATGGCTCTTTTCAAAGGAATCTGTCTCATATAGCATTGTTCTATTACCTGTCGTCTCTTTAAGCCATGAGGAATATGTTTTGATAGTTTAGCTAATGAAATATATGATGAACTCAGTTCTTGAAGCCATAGTTCTCGTCTGTGATCGGTTAGAGTAACTCTGCTCGGTAAAAGAAACCCTGGGCCACTTAACTCGTTGAATAGAGGCAGCTTACATGTACTTTCTTTAGATGATATCCTATTAATCTCTTTCTCTCTTATCTGCAGTATCTTAGAAAATTGCTGAGCTAGCTCTCCTGAAATCTTTGGAAGTGATTCTTGTAAGGAAGAACGTGCTGATATACTCTCAAAATTTACTTTAGACGGTGCATAGTAACCTTTGGCTACAAAATTTAACAGAATTTCATCATCTTCCTGTTTGTGACTCCAAGGTTCAAAATCTGGATATACGGGTGTTTGATGGTTCCCTTTGGAGGAAACATATGGATGTAATTCATCAGGAGGTGTTAATACATATTTGTTTGGTGTCATTAATATCAATTTTAAAGGATTGGACACCCAATGGTGTTTTGAACCTTGTCTCTTTTTTCGGTTTGTTCTTAAGAATATCTGTTAATCTTGTTCGAAAGATGATTGATTCTATCTCGGAACCGCACATTGTGGGGGTAATAAGACAAGAGAGAGAAAACTGTACAGCTTATCAAAGAGTTTTTGAATTCACCAGTATTTAGGACGGCTATATTTTATCAATAATCTATCTATTTTTTGCAACGCATTATTCAGTTGCTCTGTGCTGAAATTATGAATTCAGAACAGAAAAAAATACATCTATAAATAATTTACCTGGTGCTGGCTTTTTGCTTTAATATCTCCAAGCACTGTTTATATATAGTGTTCTCATCTGCTGAAATGTCACAGAGCTTCGATGTTATACCTGAATCTTGAGTTTCTTGGGCTACTGAAGTCTCTAGTTCAACCCAATCAATTGGCGAACATCCATTAATGTCTCTGCTAATATCTTCGTTGATTGTTTGCTTCCAGAAGTTCCTCTCACCTTTTCCTACAAGCATGTTATACGCATTACCTTTAGTTTGGGCTCTTGCGGTTCTACCATTACGATGGACATACTGTTGGGAACCGATTGGTAAGTCATAGTTGATTACATCTGTGATATCGTTAATATCAATACCTCTTGACATTAAGTCAGTGGTTATCAAGACGTTATTTTTTGTCAGAGAAGATATCGCAACCGTAAAATCATTAACCAGTTTCTTGTTCTCACCCTTTGTGTTATTTGAGTTGATTGACGATACTTCATGATAGCGTCCTATATTTTCTTCCATCATGATTTTTAGCAAAGACGCCAATCTTAAAGAAGCCTCATTAGATTTGACAAAAACTAATATCTTGGAATTGTGTAAATTGTTCAATAAATGCAGTAGAATGAGGGGTTTAAAAACACTTTTTGCCGTAGGTATGCTAATGTTATACTCTTGTAATTTAGCAGGTAAATTGTACAGCTTAACTGAATCCATGACAAACAATTTGGGATTATAGAGTTGAAGTCCATGAAGTTTTTCGGTGTTAGTGGTTAAAGTGGCACTGAAAATCATTTTGATTACATTTCCAGGCATTTGATCAGATTTTTCTGTTTTGATGCGGCTCATAAGTTCCAGACACCAATTTTGAAACGATTGGTTCAACAGATGATCAGCTTCATCAAGTACTAGCATTTTCAGGTTCTTTAACGTTAATGAGTTCATGTTTAGATGATCAACAAGTCTACCTGGAGTAATGATCAAAATATCAGGTTCATTTTGCAGGAATCTATTGTGTTCTTCCTTCAAAGAAACATCTAGTTTTGACATGCTTATTACCAACCCTTTACCCTGTGACAGTTTCCTAATTGTTTCATAAACTTGGTTGATTAATAATTTAGTTGGTAGCACAATAAGAACACGCAGTTTATTTACAGTCCTCTTAGAAAGCATTTGAACAATCGGGATTGAGTAGGCTAAGGTTTTACCAGAACCTGTAGACGCATTAACTAATATGTCACCCACTCTCCTGGTCAAGTGTTTTTTTGTAGTACACAAAGCAAAATTTAGAACTGGAAGTACATTATCGAGAAGCACTGTCTGTATAGGAAATGTTTCCATCGCAAAATTTCTTTTGATATTATTTAAAATTTTAGGTTCAAGGTCATCTGAATAGGAATCAAAAGGTTTTATCATCGAATTATCATAATGTATCTTCCTAGTGTGTAACCATGCAACTGATTTATGCACACTGGAGTCAAAAGGGGCAGTACTCCGTACGATTTCTGGTTGTGGAATATTTTGGAGGGCATTCTCTTGCACCAATTCTTCTTGTAATTCTTCGACGTCTTGAAAATCTGACGGTAGTCCGATTTTATCTTGCAATTTCATAGTTGTTTGGAATCTGGACAGTACGGAAGAATAGTTTTTGGGAATATCAAGTTCAGCATCATCATCGGCCATTTTTATATCATTTTTCTCTTCAAAAGCATCTTCAAGACCTGTGAACTGGTCGTTATCCGGTTCCTCTTCTGATGATTCTTCTACATCATCTGAATCATCAGATCTTACAAAGGTTGCTTCACTATTATAGGCATCTCCTTCGTTCTCCATATTCTCATCTCTATTTTCTTCAGCATCTTGATTTTCTTCGGCATCTTCATAATCTTCATCGAAGTGATCTTTATTATTTGTTCTTTTTAGAGGAATAATAGGCTTGACTTTTGCCTTCTTATTCGATTCTGTACCGAATCCCTGATTAGGATCGAATCTTACAGCAAACATTATAATGGGAACTAGTGTTGCTTCAATTTGAACTATAGAACACAGCTTCCATAACGATACTCATCGCACCACAATTTTGTAGTCTATAAATTTTTTTAATGCTTCAAAAATAAATTTGAAAAAGTAGCACACACGAAAAGCTGAGATAAGAAAGATAGGTTGCTTATTATAAGGAATACTCTAACTCAATACTGGGATATAACCCAACTGAAATGCGTCAATCATTACTATTACTGTCACGCTCTGCCTGGAAAGGCCCTCACATTGTCCCTCTTCCAATCAAAGAAGCAATGGCGAAAGGAACTCCCATCAGAACTAATGCTAGAGCAGCAACCGTGTTACCACAATTTGTTGGTTTGAAATTTCAAGTACATAATGGTAAAGAATATGTTGCTTTTGAGATCGAGGAAGACATGGTGGGAAAAAAGCTAGGTGAATTTGTTCCAACAAGAAAGAGATTCAGCTATACTCAAACCAAGAACAAATGAATAATATTATTGTCCTGTATATACTTTCCTTACAGTTTTATGAAACTTATATATTTATGAATGCAATTTAATGAGTGTTAGTCATCAGATCTGTCCAATTGTGAAGCTGCTAACAATTTATCCTCACGGATCGCACCAGTGCGGTCAATATTGGGCCAATTTCCCCAATTCGATAATCTGAGAATCAGACAGGTTGCATTATCGGCGTGTCTACCACCAATAGCCATTATGTATTTTACCACTTCGTCTGCTACATACTGTGGAGATGCAGTTTTTAAACCTCGCATATTAACGGTAGATGTGATTAAATCAGAGAGTTCCTGGTCAGATGCCAAATCGGAGACACCATCTGTAATCAAACATATAAAGCATTCATCACCACCGAATTGTAACTTGGACCTTTCGGCATGCGGCAATTCCAGCGTGCTACCTATCAAGTATGAATAGATATCGGGCTCACAGGATAAACCCTCACGTTTGCCGACCAGATCACCGAACGATCTGGTATTTGAAAAGTTGTTCAAGAACCTAGTATCACCAAAAGAATCTGTCTGAAATCCTGATGAAGCCTTCAGCCTATTGGTTTCTCTGGATGATGTTGCATGATGAACCTCTGTGAGACTATGTGCTATACCATTTTGATCACAAATTATTATCTTTGTGTCACCAACTTGTGTAACTACGAGCTTAAGTAGTCCATTGGGTTCTACGAAAAAAGATTCATCGAATGATAGTGTTTCGTCATATGATGATATGAAGATAGATGATGCCGTTGACCCACCTGTAAATTTTTCAAATCTTTGTTCAGAACTCACAGTTTTATTACTGAATCCACAACAATGATCAAGATCAAATTTCAAAAATGAATAATAAAGCCGTAGTCTCTCTTGTTCATTCAAAAGGCTTGTTTTATCGATAAGATTCCCCCATTTATCAAAAATCATTCTAGACCCCGAATTTCCCGTTCCATATAACACCTGCTCTTGTTTCGTATTACAATGTTTAATAAATCTATCATAAAATGAATCTTTGTTCGCAAAGAGTTGTTCCCAATAGCTTCCTCCAATGAGCTTTTTATACTTTTCCAGTAGGGCATAAAACTGTTCTTGGGTCGGAAAGGAATCTACAATGGCATTATGCAAATTATGTGCCAAAAGCTTTGATACTCTGCCCTTGCCCCCGTGGCCGTCAAATATTGATAGATTTAGTACTGATCTCTTATAATTTATGTTCTCATCAGAGAACCCCCGTTTCCTATAAAAATCCAACTCTTGGCTCAAAGACGGCATTTTTAACATATTAATAGAATAAGCATCTTCATTGTATAATCTATTAATTCTGCTCGAACTGTGCCCAATGACGCTTGGAAACTTGTTTAAATGAACTCTTAACATTAAGGAGCTATCAGTATCCCGCCGATTTTGAATTGCCATCTGCTCATTGGCCCGGTTCAGACCTCCAGCTCTCCAATTCTTCAAACCAAATGACGCATTTAAATTGGCAGGTCTCAAATGTATAAAAGGTTGTGTTTTACCCATCCATCAACCATATACAGTCTTTTCACTTTTCCACTTGTAATTGGTCCTTACTCACCTTCCGTTAAATAATCACCGCTGATAAAGTCACTTACTATACTTTTGTAACAATAACACAATTACCTATGATTCTTGGCCGACAATCCAGTGTATATCTGAACCTGATGAATCGGGATATATGTATGCTTCAATCGATATTCTTTAACATCCTCCGTTTCTCGTGATTGATTATATTATACAAGTCTCATCTTTATCAAAATTTCAAGAGGCTAAGGATATGAAATCAAGTTTACAAAACGAAAAAAACACGCACATATCGCAATGTTTGCTAATCTGATACCACGAGCTACAAGAATTGGTCTACTGCAGCCTTTTGGTAGTCCATCTTTCAGGTGTTTGCTTCCCATCTTAACTCACCCGCTTTCTACTAGTTCAGTAAACCAAGCAACTCTGAACCAAATTAAACGTGGAGTTGAACCACCACAGCGCAAGAAGGTTTCGGTTTCTCCAGATCTTGAGAAATGTCCGATTCGTAAAGGTGTTGTGCTCAGAGTGATGGTATTAAAGCCCAAGAAACCAAATTCCGCACAACGTAAGGCATGTAGAGTTAGACTCACCAATGGCAACGTAATTTCAGCATATATCCCAGGGGAAGGCCATAACGCTCAAGAGCACAGTATTGTTTATGTTCGTGGTGGTCGTTGTCAAGATCTCCCTGGTGTAAAGTACCATTTAGTTCGTGGTGCCGGAGATTTGAGTGGTGTCGTGAATAGAATCACATCCAGATCAAAGTATGGGGTGAAGAAGCCTTCTAAGGATGCGTGATACGCTTACCGTCACCTTGTAAATAGAATTAATGTATATAATCATTAAGCTGAAGTATTCAAATGTTATTCTTTACGTATATCGTGATATTCCTTATAATCATTAAACATGCAAAGGCCCCTATCCTGATTGAAAGATGAATGCACATATTGATAAAAGGAACATATTGCAAGCGGGTCTGCATAATAGTCTCGATAGGTTTTCAAGGTAGGGTTTACTATTGAATTTATTTGATTCGCCATTGACTAAGATGTTGCACCTACAACCGCACAATTTGCTGATTCAGAAAACTCTTGGTGAAGCTCTAGATGCTAATAATAACGGCAATCCATTGACTCTGGACCGTATTATATCTGATTTCGATTACACCACTTTTCATATCTCCAATTTATCGGAGGATAAATCAGTTCTTTATTTGAGTATTAGGACAAAGGCTTGGCAAAGTGTTGCGCAATGCGTTGGTGGCCCAGGTTTAGTAGCCTATCTAGAAAGCAAATATGCTAACCATACTGGTGTTTCCGCTATTAGCACGCCTGAAGCAGGATACGATTACACTTTGCAAATAGATCTAAAAGAATTGCAATCAGACTCAGTGACAAATCTTTCACTATTGAAAACCTTAGTGTTGAGTTATGCCTTTCAATTGGCTTTCAACGAGTTTGCAACTTTGAGTCAGGCGCCAGAAGGAATGGCACCAGAATCAAAAGTATTACACACGATAAAATATAGAGATGATGAAAACTTATTCATTAAGCCTTCGAGTGACCGTATTACCGTTATATTTGAGACAATTTTCCAGGATGAAACAGATAAAGTTTTTGGTAAGGTTTTCTTACAAGAGTTCGTTGATGCTAGGAAGAGAAACCGTACTATTCAATCGGCACCACAGGTTCTCTTTTCACATGAACCGCCATTAGAGTTACAGAACGCGGGTGCAGTTAACAGTATTAGCTCCAGCGACTCAAGCAGAAGATTTATCACTTTCGTGCTATTTCCACGTCATTTTCAAACTCCAGAGTTGCAATTCTCAACTATCTGTCATCTCACATTGTTTAGGAATTATTTCCACTATCATATCAAGTGTTCCAAGGCCTACATGCATACTAGAATGAGATTTAGGGTCGATTCTTTCATCAAAGTTTTGAACAGAGCAAAACTTGATGAGGACGAAGATGAATCTGATCAACAGAATAAGCAACAACAAACAAGAAGAACAATAACAGGCAGAAAAATGGTTTCTTACTGATTTCTATGTATATATTGTTGTATGTAGAGTGTGAAAAGTTTATCGTTAGTTATGATATTTCACAATTTTTTCATCATCGTCGAAGTCCCTTTTGATGAAGAGTCCTCAAAACAAAGTAATATTAAAAAGAGTCTCCAAGATTGGTGAAAGGTGGTATAGGAGGTTTTTGATAATCATTGGAGTTTAACTAAGCATTTGTATTGATTTTTTTTTAGTACTCTGTCTGTCAAACATTACTCATTATGTCTTTTTTTGGGTTCGATACTTCGGTACCCGATTCTAAACATAAGGGTCAAAACGGCAACAAAGACCATGGTGGAAAGAGATTGGATTTTGATGACACATATAAGGGTCTTGGGGATTATGCGGAAGAAGAGGATGACTATTTGAATGAGGAGACATTTGGTGGGGCTGCAGACTTAGGTACTGATTTTGATTTCGGTCATGGTGCCTCTTCAGCTACTGCCAACAAGAATGCTGAACTTTCCACATCTAATACTTACGTTACTCCAAACAGATCATATGTTTCAGCGGCTTCTTCTGGTGCAATTCCTGTTTCTCAAGCTCCGTTGGATACAACAGTTGACTTGAAGCCTATGGAATCGCTGTGGACAAATCAACCACATATGCCTGAGCATGAGGCCCATGGACAAACACAGAGCCAACCACAAGTTCTGTCCATGGAAGAATTGGAGAGACAGCAGCGTCAGAGACAGATGACGGCTTCTCAGCAAGGGTTTATGGGAATGCCAAATCCAGGATATGGTATGGCACCACCTCCACCACCACAGGGTTTTATGCAACCCCAATTCTCTCATCAGTATCCGGCTCCATTTCCTCCACAGGGAATGCAAGGTATGCCTCCACACTTCCAACAGATGCAGCCAGTTATGTTGAATCAGGGCAACCAACATTCACAATTTAACCCTGTATTCCAGCCTTCTTCGAATAATTCAGCAGAAAAGCAACAGGAGCAAATGAACTTATCTGGATCGCAACCAATGAATATTCAACTAGGTAAGTCTATTGGACCTCAAGTTTCTTCTCCTGGGCCAATGAGTTCCAATTCACCAATGATGCCTAACTCAACCATGACTCCACCTCCACAAGAGATGCCTATGCAACAACACAAGGAGTCTGGTTTCCCATCATTGGCATCAGAACAACAGCAGCAAAACTTTGTTCAGGGCCAGTCCTTAGTCTCGCCTCCCCAAACACCAAGAGATAATGTGAGATTCAGTCGTGGACAAATCAGGAGAGAGCCATTGACCTTAGAGGAACAAAAGAGGTTGCAAATTCGCCAGGCCAAGGTCGAAAAAATCCTAAAGCATTCTGGTTTAATGACACCTAGAGATAAAGATTTTATTACGAGGTATCAACTATCGCAGATTGTCACTGATGACCCTTACAATGAAGATTTCTATTTCCAAGTCTATAAAATTATTCAGTCAGGAGGAATTGTTGGTGAAGCTAATAAGGATCTGATTGCTCGTGCTTATCTTGAACATTCTGGTCACAGACTAGGCGGTCGTTACAAGAGAGCTGATGTTGCCTTGCAAAGAATGCAAAGTCAAGTTGAAAAGGCAGTTACTGTAGCAAAGGAAAGGCCACAAAAAAGCAAAGATCATTATGATCCTGCTCGTGAAGGTGTCTTGGGTAAAATTTCTTCTGCAATGAATAGCAAAGCACCACGTAGACAATTACAAATCCCATTACAAAGAATTGGAGATGAAAATGCAGTTACAGATGATTCCAGTACTGCCAGGTCATCCCGTGGATCTACTCCAGCATTAGAAGCAGTCACCGAATCTCTGGATAGAGTTGAGATAGACCAAAAATCCAGAGCAAGAAGAAGATCATCCTATGCATTCACCTCGGTTGACCAAAGTTCTGTTTTATCACGTTCTGGTGGTAGAAAATTTGTTTTATCTCTGATTGAAACTGTCTATGAAGAAGTTCTTGAGCTGGAAGCTCAGCTTAGAAGTGGTAAAACAATTGATAGCGCAGCTTTATGGGGTGCTTTGCACATTGGTGATGCTTCCTATGAAGTTTGCCCATTCATTTCAATGCTTTCATTTGACAAAGGTGTCAAAATTATGCCTCGTATTTTCAACTTTTTGGATAATTCTCAGAAACTGAAATTATTACAGACATTTTTTGGGGAGCTATCGCACTTGAACATTATTATCATCAGTTCCTACAAAACAAATGCTTCTCCAACAGAGACACAATTGAAACAGATTGAATTGTTCCAAGCAGTTTTCCTAAAGATAATTGTCTCTTTCTTATCTAACAGCGCAAACTTCATTGAGATCATGGGATTGCTATTATATTTGATCAAAAATAACAATGTCTCCTTCATCTCTACTTCTAAAATAGGTTTGAATTTGATCACCGTTTTGATCTCTCGTGCCGCCTTGATCAGACAGGATATCAACCGATCAAACGTTTTGTCGTCACCTGAAATCTCTGCTTGGAATGAAGTGTATGACAAGTTATTTACCTCGTTGGAGACAAAGCTATCACTAGTCTTTCCACCTAAAGATTATACTGACAAGATTGTTAGCATAAATTCCAGACCTTTGACGAGTGCCACAACCTCTGTATCTGCAAATGCATCAACATCAAATTCATCACATTATTATGACCAAGCTTATATTTGGCAGTTCCTTGCCTCTTTGGCACTAAGTGGTAAGCTCAACCATCAACGAATAATTATTGATGAAATTAGGGATGAGATTTTTGGTACAATCAATACGGCTGAAGAGCTTGGTAAAGTTGAACAAGATCAAACTGCATCTATGTATAAGAGAGGAAAGCTATACCAGGACCTGAACTTATTCCTGAATGTCATGGGCCTTGTTGCCAGAGACGGAGAGATCACTGAGCTGAAGTGAAATGAAATCTCTCATTGATGTATAAATACATAATCGACGTGTTTAAGATCCAAAACTATGTTGTGATTTTTTTTTTCATTAGTTTTAAGAAGATCGCGTTTTAAGGGTTTCATGTGAAAGTTATTTAGTCGTTACAAGGTTTATAAGGTACATAGAAAACCACTGCCATGTTCAATATCAAAGATAAACTAGGGTTAGCAATAAGTTTAGTTGTCGCTAGTCTGCAAACAGTTGATCAAACAGCTGAGTTGAATAAATGGCACCAAAATAATGATTACATAAGGGCATCAGTAACATCTGGAAGTGGCAAAACTTCCATGAACATCGTTGCTTTAACAGTAGAGACCGATAAGAAGTGTCTGATATCTCTATATGTTGCAGAGGAAGACAGGTGTTTGGGACAATCTATATTTCAGTATGAACCAGATCTTGAGATAGACTCCAAGCAGAATTTCCCTGTTGCTTTTGAACAATACAAAGAACAAAACAAGGAGAGACTTGGGGCAATTTTGACAAGAATTACTGATAAACTAAGTATTTCAGTATCTTCATGTTACAAGCAAAAGCAAGATGAGATTGGAGAGGCCACTGAAAATGTGTCTAAAGATATTAAACACATGTTACAAGAGAGAGAACCAATACAAGGTTCTTCTTTGTCCAGTACTGCTTCTTTCAAACAACCAGCAGATATGCCTGACTTTGATGATGAGTATGAAATCCACGATCATAGAACCCCACAAGGCTTGCAAGAAAGACTCCCACAACGCTATGGTGACACTGATCTATACCCGACTGGGGAAAAATATCCAAATTTGATGGATCCCACCTCTTCAATGCCACTTCCCGCTATACCTGGACAAGGTGGTATGTTTTTCGATCCAATGCAGGAGCAGTCAAGGAGACGCCAGGAACAAGAAAGAAAATCCAGGGGACCCGGCTTTTTACCAGGTGCTAAATTTGACGATCCTTACGGCCCTCCATCTAGCTTTGGCACCGGTCCTCCTGGCTTTGATGGATCAAACTCTTTTGGAGGACGTGGTTTCATCTAAAATGTTTTTTGTTCAAAGGTTTCGTGTCATTAGAAAAGTTATTTACTCGTATGTAATCCTATTCATTTGTTTGGTGTATAAACAACAACTGTCTTCCCGGCCTGTTTAAAAACATTAATTACAATGTCACCATCTTGAATAACACCATAACCTTCTTTGTCCAATTCCATTTGGCCAATTTCAACAATATCATCTACTCTGTCCTTCCCAACACCGGTTGACTCAATCAACTGGTTGTTCTCGTCAAAAGACAAAGTACCAACTGAGTTTGGGATAGCTTCCTGGAGTGTTAATTGTTTAGCCATTTTTTAGTTTCTTGTGTGATGCGGATAAGTTTTGAACTTGTGTGATGCGACTCTGATGTCTGATATATGAAAATGCTATATTTTATAGCCCTCTTATATACAAATCAATTGCTACACTAGAGCAATTAACCCTTTAACCCTTAAGTCCCGATCCTGTTCTTAAGGGAACCTCCATCTGAATTGTTTTTGTCGATGTTACACAACATCCTTAGAATTTCCCTTTCTTGTTAGGGTATTGAGGGATATTGACCAAACGGAACGCCATAAGCATCAAGTATGCTCCTTTAAGAGGATTACGGAGTTTCTGAAGGGCCTATTGGATATCACCTATAAGCAAGAGATCCGCAGTGATGATAATATGGCCAGAAACGATGTTGGGATAATTGTTGGGATCAGGCTATTATTGGTTTGAATTTCCTGACCATAAGAAACTGCGAAAGTTTGTGGCCAGCAAAATAGTTTCAATGCGGCTAAAGGTAAAGAAACTACGCAAAATAAGACGTCTAGAGTGGAACGGCGAAATATTGACATATTTAGGATTGCTTGAGATCAAGTTTTTTTACAGAGCAGGACTTGAGCGTTTTGAGGAGCCGGTTTGAGTGATATTTGTTGTAAGAGAATATAACCCCTTCTCTGTATTGCACGAGGTTGTTAATCTTTGAATAAAGAAGAGTGGAGAAGGTGATGTGGTTGGTTACATTGGTAGTTCTGGCAGGGGTAGTGGTGAGTTCGTTGGTGGCAGTAAACAAATACTTTTCGTTAAAGTTGCACAAGAATACGTTTCCTTTGACGTTGATGATTTTGATTGTTAACATGGTCATATTGCTGTCCACGGCATATTTACTGCCATTGGACATATATTACGCTGCGCAAAGCAATGACAATGGTAGAGATGTGATACTCCCTGGTGGAAACAGCACTAGTGTCGGGACGGACTCTATGTATCTTCTTTTTGAGAGAGAGGAAAACGAGGGAGGTAGTGCTGCAGGATCTGTGCACAATTTCCGGTTTGCATGGTTATTGATCTACTGGCTTGAGTTCGGACTTTGCTGGCTGGTAATGCCAGTGTTGATATCATATTGCTCGTTGAAGTATTGTTGTGCGAAAAGAGATATGGATGAAAGCCGAGGAATACGGTCGTCCAATGTATGGGAACGTATGGTTAAGGCAATATACCAAAATTTTAAATTCTATTCATTATGTCTTTTGGGACTGGTGGCAGGAATGATATATTTGGTGGTAAGTACGGGACACGGGTTAAGTGAGTTTAAACCGCTGTTGATTTCTTTGTCACATATGTACTCATTGAGCTACACACTAATATTGCTTTCGGCAGGTTTAGTAATGCTGCCCAAGAATCTACTATCTCTTGGGCGATCACCTACTAGTGAGGTGGTCAATAGGTTGTTTGTTGAATTAAGCAAGACGAACGACGATCTAAATGATTCTCAGTTGAACATGATGGAAAATGCAGAAAGAATCTTAAATTCACGGGAGGTCAATAATGGCGATGTGATATTTAATCAAATGCTTAATGAGTGTAAACTGGAGGTTCAGGGACATCTTAATGAGCTTGAAATATCATTGAATACACATATTTCCGGGTCCCTGATTCCCTCTTCATCACCAATTACCACTTTGAATAAGTTGAATAATCATTACAACAAGTTTATGACACACTACTACAATTATCTTTACAATAAGACACATTCAAACTCTATTGTTCATGCACTTGCACAATCACAATCCTCGAAAGTATCTGCATCAACATCTTCCGTTTTAAGCTTCTTCAATAAAGCAACGATACTTTTGTTGGGTATTATTTCGACGTTTCTATCCACATTAGTTGTGTTTCTTGAAATTACGCCATCAAAATGGGGTCATGCATGGATTTTCAATGATACACGTTGGTATAATTTCATATTAGAATTTGTCATTTTTACTTACATCACCATGGTTTCTTTATTTGCTATGAGTAAATTTAAATTCAACAATTTCCATCTGATCCCTAATGGTAAAAGTAATCCATCAAATGCATTGTATTATTCTCTTTACTCCAGTAGACTTCTGTTCCCATTGTGTTTTAATCTAATGGTTTTAATACCACAAAGGACCAATTCCGGCGGCGATACAATTAAAAGCAGTTTTGAAACTACATTATATGACAACTTGACATTGATACCTTTGGTAAACTATCTAAATCGATACTTGCCAGTGTTGTTTATTACGTTCACCATCATTAGTTATAAATTTGATCTCAAACAAAAAGTTCTACTTAAGGTGCTTGGTGAAGAATATTATTATCAATTCTTTGGTATGATGATGTATGAACCTGTCTCTGGTAATTCTCCTGTAACTAATGAATCTGATCCAAATGCTTTATTACGCGATGACATGAATTTCAACAATCGTTCTCGTATGAATGAGGACTACGAATACTCTTTGCAGGATGGACGATATCTGTTTGAGAGAGCTTCAAATAGTTACGACATGTCTAGCACTCATGAAAATTCAAGCAACAATGCATCATATTTATAGAAACTGATATAGCAAATTTAAAAAAATATCAAATAATTACTGTCTTATATAAAAGGCCTTACCTAAGGAAGTGGTTCACTACTAGTACTTAGTCTATTCAAATGTAAATAGACATCTGTTCCAAATCCCTCCATTGATATTAATTTAAGATCGCCCCCAAAATATCTGGCATATAATCTGCTTAAAGCCAGTCCATATCCGAATCCAGCCATAGGAACCTTGAGTGGTTGCGCAAATGATGAGCTTTGATTCTCTTCAATGAGTTCTCGTTGACTGTCATCAGGCATTGTTGTGTACAAATATGTCCATATAAGAGGTAGACTAGATCGAGCAATGCCGCCGCCTTCATCACTGATTTTAACTGTGATATCCTCTAATCCTTCACTAATTATGATTTTAATTTCAGGAAATTCAAGGTCGTATAGCTCCTTGTTTGGGTGTTCGCTAATAGTTTTCTCTACCGTTGCCCTTAAGGCGTTTTTCAACGTTTCGACGAGCATATGAATCAAATGACCAGGTACATACATGAACTCAATATCCTGATTCGAGTTTTTTCCTTTATCCAATGGAAAACACAACAGGTTAACTTTAGGAGCGTCATATAATCCATAATGTTCGCTGCAGATAAAACGTGCGGAATCAATCGCATCGTGTGCCACTTCAGTAATATTGGTTTTAGTGCAAATAATACCCACATATTCTGAGTCATCTTCAGATTCTATTTTTCGGAATTTGTTTCCATTATTTGGCATCAATGATGATTTTAAAAGTTCTAGATGTTGTCCTATAAGCATCCGAATTCCTATTCTGCTCAAGTAAAAGCGATCTAAGAAACTTTGAACGGAGTCATTGACAATATTCTGCTGATAGGTGGTTTTCCACTTCAGAACTCCTTTGGCCAAAGTGACGACTGTTGCGTCATGCCTGATTTTGATGTTCTGTAAAACCTTGTAAAACTCACTATTAAATAAAAGTATTTCCTTTGGCCAAAATTGGTAAAAGTCTTGGGAATTTCCACTCCATTGTTCCATAGTTGTTGTTGGTAGCGCAGAATAGTATTTCTTCGCTACTCTGACGTTATGAGGTGTTGTAATTTTTTTATTGTTATGCACATGAGGTACTACCAAGCCATCATCTATAAATGTTTTATCTCGTTTTGATGGCTCACTAATATTTCCATTATTCTGACTTAGTTCTTTTTCAGTGTATAATAAACTCCGTATATTTTGGAGAGCGCTCTTCTCCACGAAATTCTTAGGTTCAAGCCCATTATGCAAAAGTTGATAGAGCCGTCCATTTTTCGTAGAGGTATCGTGGCTGAACTCGTAGAGTTCTTTGAATGATTGCGTGTACCAATTGCGTACCTCAATAACGTCAGGCATCTTGTTGAGACCATTCGGCAGGCTTTCTAACTCCCTTATTCTGTGTGCTAATCTGATCGGTAGTTCCTGAAGAATAAAGCATGAAGCTTTAAACATAACCCCTGGTGTTGGATTCGAACCGAACTGGCACATCTGTCGCAAGGAAACTGCAGTCTGTGGCAGTTCCGACATATGCCATATCTTTTCCAACAGTCGACTACTAAATTTAACGCCTTTCATCACCAAAGATAGGGTTAGCTCTTCAATTACTGAGCTGGAAATGACATCAGACGTGACATA
This sequence comes from Zygotorulaspora sp. UFMG-CM-Y6047, assembly GCA_030571275.1. NCBI lineage: Eukaryota > Fungi > Ascomycota > Saccharomycetes > Saccharomycetales > Saccharomycetaceae > Zygotorulaspora > Zygotorulaspora sp. UFMG-CM-Y6047. The sequence goes on along the minus strand of JAJLXM010000017.1, from coordinate 34,682 downwards.
GGTCTATTGCAGACCTTTTTATAAAAGATATTGTTGGATTGATCAATTTTCGCTCCTTCAGTTTTTAATCTCCGGATAAAAGGGATTAGACGCGAGGCATTCAGTTCATTTTAATCGACATTAACTATGCAGTAAACACAGTTTCGAAATTCACCTGTATGATTTAGAAGTGATCAAACATTATTAGATGAATTATAGTTTAATTTTTATTTTTATTAATACCATGTTATAAAAAACAGTTGCATCATCAATTACTTGCCTGAGAGATGGCACACACAGGCAGACCTTTGTTGCTTGTCAGAGAAAGACTGTCGTAATTGGATTTAATTTGGGTGAGCTTTATTTTGATTCTTGTCATTTTGTAAATGGATCTTGTGATTTAGGCATAATCTCTAGACTTGTAATTACCTGCTTTTCTGTAAGAATTGATAATATACTAACTAGTCTTAAGATCCAGATGTATTGCGAATAATCTACCGGAAGGTATAGAACAGCCGGTTCAAACATACCAGAGAGTATGGACTTTAATAATTGCGCTTTTCTTTAAAACTTGTCAGCAAAGGTTAGGAATGGATTCGCAAATATAGTCCATATGGACCTCAACTCAAAATCGTTTTATTGAGTGCTGGAATTAGATTTATGTTTTTATCATTATTTGCTGTGCTATGGGGAAGTCTACTCTTCAATTTTTGTTTTGTTTAGCCAACGACAGATTAAACATAAATTAGAGGTGTGCTAACTCGGTATAATCTAATTTTGATTTTAGCTGTTACTTCATTTGATGTGATACGATGTAAGTAGATGTGCTGGATAATTGGAACTTAAACATAGTTGAGATAAAGCCGTTTTATTTGGACTTGCAGGAAAAGAAATTAGATCTTAAACAACTTCTATTGGCCATTTTGAATGCTAATAAGAAACTCAATAGTAATTAACAGTTTTTCAATTCGATTTTCCTTAATCTTTATTCGGCTTCGTTATCTTAACTCTACTCTTAACAATCTCAAAATGCCATGAATTCATATAAAAGAACCAAAAGCTCCACTGATAACCAACGTAGATATTTGTTGTGTGAGTTAATCAATATCTATTTCTGTGTGTTTTAGGTTCAACAAATGCGTTTAATAAAGGGTTAGTATGCATCAAATGTTTTGGAAGACATTGGCGGCTAAAAAATAACCTCAAGGCAAGATCGAAAAAAACGATATAGCGAAAATTGGGCAAAGTAGAAGAAAATGGGATGCGTTTTTTAATTATTATTTATTGTAGACTGAAGCTCAACAAGTGTTACCTTTATTCCTATTCTCGGTGTCGATTGCAGGTATATACTTGAGAACGCTTTGGTAGTTAGGAAGTTTGATCAGAGATTACTTTTAGATTGAAAATATAAAAGATTCGATATGTACTATTCTTCTAAGATAAGTATACTTCAAGCAGTTACCTCTCTTACCTAATAACGTTTTTATTCCATTTTCGAAAGATTAATATTGAGGTACGCTACAATAACATAGTAAGACCTATAAACAAACATATATCACAAGCTTAATGGTTATCCGGGCATTTGTCATACAGTTTTATTGATAGTTTCTCAAACAAATTCTTTCTGATGAAAAACGTTGGTTAATATCATCTGGTGTCGCGGTATCATGGATCAATCACAATGTGTGAATTCATAACAACTGAACAAGGAAGGTATAGTCTATGCTAATTGAGCAATGATTGAAGTGATTCGTAGTGTTCTTTTTTATATTGCAATTCCGATTGTTGCGGGCGCATTACTATCTACAGATAACTTGAAAGCTGAATAATAAACAGAAATACAGACTAATCGTCTATTAAAAAATTGAACTGAGAACTAAAAAGACAAGCAGCATCATGGTATGGGACATTAAATGGGATAACATTCTTGGACTAATATACGTATTTGCCTGGTCAATTTCCATATATCCTCCTGTGATAAAGAACTGGAAGCAAAAATCATCATCGGCAATCTCGATAGATTTTGCAATCTTGAACACAACGGGGTATATTTATTTACTTCTCTCTTTGACATTACAACTGTATTATTGGTTGCCAATTGGACAGGTTGTAAAGAATGGTGACACGAGTGCAGAGAAACTGATAGTGAAGCCCAAGATAACGAGGTTCGATTATTTATATTGTTTACATGGATTTATCATGAATTGGGTATTACTCAGCCAAGTCTTATATGGTTCTAAAATTTGGAAATTCAAGAAGGATATACATGCAAGAAGAATGAAGACTGTCTATCTGAGATTTTTGATTCTAACAATTGTTGTGTTTGCTGGGCTGACGATTAACTTTTGTTACGAAAATGTTGTGCAGGGTTGGCAAAACTCAAGAACGTTAAGCTACTGTAACAACCTTTTTCTCTTAAAGATTTCCATGTCTTTAGTCAAGTATGTTCCCCAAGTCATCCATAACTATGAGAGGAAGTCGATGAAGGGTTTTGCTATTCAAAGTGTTTATTTGGATTCTATGGGCGGTTTAGCATCCCTTTCACAATTGGTATATCAATTAAGTCAGGATAATGGTTTTAATTACATGGCATTTATTGCAAATTTTGGAAAAATTGGTTTAGCGTTAGTAACACTTATCTTCAATTTCACATTCATTTCACAATGGAAGCTGTACGGAGAATAGATATTTACATGCACAGTCGTGGGCATCTAATTTGGATAATGGACAAAGTAAATATACACATATATAATCCATAATTAGATTTTAGATCATAATTAGATTAAAGACGATACGAAGAAATGACAAATACCAATGAGGGATTCAATACTCACCTAAACAAGAGAAATAAAAAATATGAGAATAAAATGACGGTAAAATAGACAACCCTATATCTATTACTCTTCATCTTTTGTTGTACAACGAAATTTATATTTCTTCTTTGTAATTAGAACGTCTGTTAATGCATCATCATCAACAAACCACGATACACGACCCGCTGCTCCTTCGTTGACGATACTACTTGGTAAACCCTTTTCAGGTCTTTCCATAATAGTTTTCACTACGGGTGCCTTTGTAGCACCCTCTACAACAAATGCGATTCTATGTGAATGACAAATTACTGGAATAGTTAGTGATATTCTATTTGACGGACCACTTGGTGCTTTTTCAACGGGGATCACCCATGCTAACTTTTCACGTAGATTTTCTTGGAAATTAGGAAACAATGATGCAATATGACCGTCAGGAGCACATCCTAATAGACAAAGGTCAAACATCGGAAGCTTCACAGAATCTCTGCCCGCAAAGCCTTTGATTAAAAGCTTTTCATAACTATCTGCACATTCTTGTGGGTCGTGGATCAACGATTCATTTATATGATAAATTTTCGGTTCCCCGTATTTATCTGTGTCAATCAAATCAAAGATTTTCCTTTTTGCCAATCCGTAATTACTTTCTGGTGAATCGAAAGGTACCAACCGCTCATCTGCGAAATAGATATCCCATTTATCCCATTGCACATCGCTACGCTTAAGCAGTCCTTCATGTAAAACCTGGATCAAGGACCCTCCAGAAAGGGCAATCTTGAATCTCGTCTCCTTCTCCTTTTTCACTTTTTTACTATTCGAATTAGATGAAGTAGAATCCCGAGTACAATTTCCAAATGGAGCATTTAGACTCTTTGAGGATGCGGTTTTCGCCATACTTTTCATATCAGTACCAGTTAAACTGGCACAGAGGCTAGAATTAGAAGGCTTCTTCTCCTTTAGCTCTCTATTCAACGCACTGTTTTGAGCATGGACCACGTGATCTGCTACAGCTTCAGCTACCCCCGCAAATTCATGGAACGCAAAGACCTTGGGCACATTCGTCGTCATATTCGTTAGTTTAATTATAACTTAAACTGATCGTATTTCCTAACAGTTTTGATACTCAATCTTTCTTTAGTTCAACTTTTCGAAAGATTGTTTATATCTCCTCCTTGTATCGAGACGTTTTACATTTTTCTGTTGCTCTTCCTTCTTTGCTAAAAAATATGTTGATGAAAAAAGTCTGAGAAAGTAGAAAATATGACATCAGACAATTGAAAATATACAGGATATGAAGAGGCTACTTTGTAGCTAACACTATTTAAATATTTGTAAAGCACTTTCCAGCTTTGTGTACATTTCCTCAAGCTCGCCTTCCAAAGTGCTTAAGACAGTAATTGCACCACCTGCGCCAATCTGCCAGGTTTTACCGGAATTATAACTGAACATGGATCTTATATTTACAGACCAGTCACCATTTCCATTAACAGACCAGTAGCCAGTTACACCACTGTATATACCACGGACTCCTCCAAAAAGCTGATTATTGAGCTCAGACTCAATTTCCTCTTGTAGCAACTCAACTGTTATCTTCTTTGGAGCGCCAGTCATTGATCCTGGTGGGAGTGAGTGTCTTAAAACGTCCATTCCAGTGTAATTACAGTCATTTGAGGAGAGTCCATATGCCTTAACAACACTTACCAATTGGTATACTGTTTTGTATTCTTCAACGGACATAAAGCTCTCTACATTAACCTCCGGGATCAGTTCATACAAGTCGTTACGAATCAAGTCAAGTATCATTAAGTTTTCGCCAAATTCCTTTGGAGTTTTCAGAATTTTTGTAGCCTTTTCAAGGTCCATATGAGACGACTTTTTAACTGTTCCTTTAATTGGACGAAGCTCGCAAGAATCAGCATCCCATTTGAGAAACCTCTCCGGAGAAGTGCTTACAAAGCAAAGGGTCTCGTCGTTTGAATCACTATCGATGAGATCACTGAACTCAAAAAAACTGGTGAAGGGAGCAGGGTTTCTTTGAACCAGTGTCTGAAATATTCTCCAGGGGGGGATTCGAGTTTCAGGTGTCACTTTCGTTTGGGTTGTGAGGCAAATTTCGTAAGAATCTCCTCTGTGCATGTATTCTTGGCACTTATTGAATGCTTTGGCATATTCGGTTTTGTCGGGCATAACGACATCATATTTTATACCCTGAGGCAATTCGGTGTCCCATGATAAATCATCACAAGGCATATCATTCTCAAAAATCTTTAGCAAATCGGATGGAAATTTGTTTGACAATGAGATACAATATAAGAAACCATTAATATGATCAATGACAATGCTGTTTTCAATGAAAACCATTTTCGCATCAGGTACGAGCAATTTAGAGGGATCCATAGTGTTATATACGTGATAGCCCATTTCATATCCAAGTATACCAACCAAACCTCCGATAAATGGTATGTCAGTGCTGTTTTTTATCAACTTAGGTTTCATGAATTCCCCAACAGTAATCCAAAAATGCGACTTGTCTTCGTTCAAAATTTTTAATGAAGACAACGATGGATTTGTTCTATCAAACAGCCTATCATTTAGATGCTCAGTAGTAATATCATGAGCTCTCCACTTGTGTATTGTTGTCTTATTCAAAGTTGAATAATGAGTTAAAACATCAGAATTCGCGTCTGGTAATGCAATAATGGACCATTCTCCTCTGTTAGAATTTATAGTGGCAGACATCATTAAAAATTTAGGATTTTTAATTTTGTCACATACCTTCAATAAAAATTCTGGATCCTTGCTCACTTTGAATTTATGTAACTCAATCGATGTTTGTTCTTTTAGTTTCACTTTTGTGTAAATGGGACTATGGTCAATGCTATCGTCCAATTCTTTCAAAATCTTTTCGAAGCTTGCTCTATCATTAGTGTAAAGCTTCTGCTTTTTAATGAGCCGTTCTGTCTTTATATTCTCTTTGGAAGCAATTTGCATGAAGTTATTGATCAGTAAAGCACCAAAATCTGAACAGCAGGACTCAGGGTGGTATTGTACGCCGTACCATGGCCTGTGCCTAATCTCAGCAGCCATTAAAAGTTGTCCATTTTCATCATTAGTATACGCTAATGGAATGATAGATGGGTTTTCAGACTTAATCGTGCAGACATGCAAAGAGTGATATCTAACGGATTTGAAATTATTGGGATAGCCAAAAAATAAGGCTTTGTTTTCTGCCCCTGGTACTAAATTCATAGTGTATACCTGACCATGTTTTATGGTGTTTAATTGTTTGATTTCAGCTCCTTGTGAAAGACAGAGAGCTTGAAACCCCAGACAGATGCCCAATATCGGTACCTTCGCTAAATCATCACAAAACAAAAGATTGATTATGCCAACGTCCTTGGATCCATTCAATGGATTCCCAGGACCAGGTCCAACCATGATGCAATCGAAGTAGGGTAGTATGTTCTTTAAAGTATCAATATCATGAAAGGTATCATTCCTGATGGTAGTCACGTGAATGTCGCCAAACCCATCTATACGTTGCTTCTCAATCAATCTAACCACATTATAAGTGAAAGAATCATACGAATCAATGAATAGTACATTGAATGGTACCATTGGGATACTATATACTGCTTCTAGTCAATGAGTTTTTCGTTTTTTCTCAATTGACTATTTATCCTTTCAATTTTTATCTTAATAGTTCGAAGGCGAAAATATTGAGGATAAACTTTGATTAGACCCTGGAATTGGGAGATAAGCCATCAGCTAAAAAAGTACCTGCTTTCGTGATTGTTCTCCAAATACGGCATTATGGAAATGATTAAAGTCACTGTAAATGATAGATTAGGTAAAAAGATCAAGGTCAAATGTTTAGAAGAAGATACAGTTGGTGATTTCAAGAAAGTTTTATCGTTGCAACTTGGATCTCCAGCAAATAAGATTGTTTTACAAAAGGGTGGATCAGTTTTGAAAGACCATATAACACTAGGAGATTACGAAGTTCACGATGACACAAATTTAGAATTATATTATATGTAAGAAAGAATGCTAGATGTCGCAATTCTAATGGTTCATAGAAAATACTCAACACGTCGGGATGATGCAGACTTAACTTGGTAGGCATCTGAGAAAACATCTGTATCTGGCAATGAGTTTCCTGCGGTGGAATTGTCAGTACTCTCATCAAAGTACTCATTAATGGTAGAACTATTAGTTACCGAAGAATTAAAGTTATCATTTAAAAGTTTGTTTTCTGGAGCCTCTTCAAAGACATTGAAAAAAAAGTCGTTTTTACTGTATAATTCAAGTATGGAAGCCTTGTTCCCACAACGATAGCAATAATTTGGTGCAGACCATACGGTTGTAACAAGGCCATCAAAATATACTTGATAGCCCTCATTGCATAATTGATGTGCTCTGTAAATTCTATCCATTTGATTAAAGTGAAGAAACTTTTCGACTACACATCTACCAAAGGTATACCCTGCACCTCGTGGAGATACTTGGAACTGTTGCGATGATTCGCGATAAAAATCCTCGCGATGACCTATGCTATTTGTGTTGATTTCTTCCGGATCCGACCAAACTAAATCTGCCATTGCCCCGTCATGGGGTATTTCTCTAAACCTGTCTATTATTTTAATTTGATCTATAGTTTGTACATTAGGAGACAATCCACCGTGAACACAAAATATTTCATCATCTATTATACAGCAAAGCACTAGATAGTCAAATAGATCCGTCAAGTATTGCCAAACTTTTGACCCTTCTCCGTACTTGTTAGAACATTCTGTGTAGAAACCGTAACTTTGTGTAATTTGGCGGGATTCATGATTCCCTCTCAGTAAGTGGATACGATTGGGATATCGCAGTTTTAATACCACCAATAGCATAATTGTCTCAACACTATAAAGCCCCCGATCTACGTAATCACCTAAGAACAAATAGTTTGTGTCTGGAACCGGTCCGCCTATGAGGAAAATTTCAAGCATATCATGGAACTGGCCATGAATATCGCCAACTACAGTAACTGGGGTTTGAATGTGTACCACATTTGATTCTTTGACAAGCATCTCCTTGAGCTTGAAGCAAAGGGCTCTCACCGTTACCTCCGGCAGCAGCTGCCCTTTATAAAGGAGTTCTAGGCAAGCATCCAATTCCATTACGATATTCAAAAAATTGATCTAATGGTGCAGACCGGGTTCGAGTAGGCTTTTTAACCATATCTTAAGTTTTCTAGTTCACGCAGCAATATTTAAATATTTTTTCTATTTTGATGTCCCCTTCAAAAGAACGTCGCGTTGGGAAGTTAAAAAAACTGAACAGAATATCAAGGAAGACTTTAACAGAAGAGATCAAATTTAGACTTCTACAAGGTTTTGGTAGGGTTATCAACAATTAATAATAGTGAGACGAAGGTTTTTGATTGCATTTCAGAATATCTACCTGTTTCCGTTGCCCAATTTCTTTCCTATATTTTGGAACAATTGTTCTAAAGTTTTAAAAGCCCCCAACATCGAAAGACTGAATTAGCCAAATACGATGCCAGAACCTGACTATTTCAATCTTCAGTACCTTGATGATGATAATTGCTTACCTGGCCAGAAGAAGACGACGTCAAGGTTGAGATCATCTAGTACAAGTACAAGAATACCGCCTTATGGGAAATCAAATAATGGACCAATAAGTCCTGGCATGTCATCAAATTCACATCTACGCTCACCAAATTCAACATCAGTTATGACGCCCGGTGTTGTAGGCCCCACATCTTTCAGGCTTCCGAACAGGATACCTAGTGGACATATTCAGCAGGGCTCACAACAACAGACACAACAATCCCAAAAATCAACATCGGCGGGATCTTCAGCCCATTCCAGTAGGAGAACATCAATATCGGGGGCAAGTATATCGAAGCATGGTGGAGCTCAACCGACGTCGCCAAATAAGCATCCTAGACATGAAAGTTCTTCTGGTATCAAACGCCATTCATCTGTGACTTCAGATGGGCCAATTACAACTCCAACGTTGGTGATACCACCTGAATTGGCCTCTCTGAGTACACAAAGTACATCCGCTGTTCCTACACCACAAGCAAATCCCATCGCACAACATCACACTTCAAACAACAGTAGTACCAACCTACCAGGTGTTTTGTCAAGTAATTTCCCCATGGACACAATTTCTCCTTCCTCTTCCACGAAGTCATCAATGAATCTTAATAATGGATCAGCTCTTAGTCTGAGATCATACAAGAAGCAGTACGTGTTAAATGAACAAGTGTATTTGGATAAAATGAAAAATAATGCTTTGGATGATTACTATACCCGTGGAATTGCCCCTGAGTCCACTAATGATGAGAATGATGAATTAGAGCTTGAGATGGACGATATAATCGATGCAAACACTAAAGATAATGACGATTTGGATTTTGGGACGAATTTTTTTACGGCTAGTACCGATCCTGATAATCTGGTTGCCATGAGCTCTAAGTTTTTGATGCATAGATTAGAGTGGTTAAAGAACACTGATCCAAACAACCCAGTAGTTGAAAAGGTATTCAAGGAACTGGATTCCAAGATCAGTCCAAGCTCTAATAAAGATATTGATTTCACAATATCCAGTTTGACGAACCTAACCACTGATACCCAGGATCTCCTAACTCAACTGTCTCAACATCCTTTGATAGTAGAAAGATTTGAATGGCAAACTATGCTTGGAAATGTACTGAGAGGAGATATTGTTACTAGTGAAAAAACCAAAATGGCCAACCAGCACAAAAGTCCTGGTTTAGACACCCATTTTCACGACGATATATGGTTGGAATTAAAGGCCTATATGAATGGTAAAGCAGTTTCCAAAATAACAAAACAACTGGAGGCTTTAAGAGAATCAACCGACAGCTTTTTTCAAGAGATTTTGGAATTCAAACTTGATGACGGTGTATCGTCAGATGAAGCCGAGAAGCTAATAGAGGCATTTTTGAACAAATATTATAGAGTTGTAAATTATTGGAGCAATATGAAGAAGATGCATCAAGATAAACCTGTGACAAAGAGCGAGGAATTTCTTACTCGCATTGAAGCATTAAACAGTTGGCTAAACCTAAAGAAAAATTTCGAAGCGCATGTAGTGGCTTTGAAGAGATGGGTTGGAAATGATGAATTAGACTTGGTTAGCACCTACGAACCAACAGAAGATGATTATGGAAAATTCAAAAATCCTGGTTTTTTTGCTGAACAGATAATGAAGGAAAGAGATATAGAAACAGTTTTCCAGAAGAAGATTTTTTTTCCATTGGCACCATGGGTACTTGAAACAAAACTTTCCTTTTTGAAATACCAGCATGTAACGGGAAAGTTGAACTTAAAATTATCAAGTGAAAATCTTGAGGTGCTAATAATGTTTCCTATGCGGCTTTTGAAAGAAATTATCGTCGTTCGTTTATCATATGCCCAAAGACTACAAAATCCTACTATGATGATGATCGATCAAATGATAGACGATTTCAGTTCTTACATTCGTTTGTCTGTGCAATTGAAATACACTGTTATTGAATATTGTAAAGATTGGGCATTTCACGTTACCATAGATCCGAATTTTGATAATACGGTCATTGATGCCATCCGTTATTTGTTCACTTTGCTACATTTGAAACTTTTAGATTGCACCACTAAGTCCTTCAAGACATTTAAAGAAGCAGATGAATTGTACAAGTTTTGGGAGAAACTAAAAAATGTGGGACACTACATAGACGGTGCAGGAGAAATCATCGCACAAAAGTTTAACAGGCTTACATTAAGGTTACTCCATAGATTACATTCTTACCTTTTACAACAACAAAACTCACCACCTAGACTCACCAGCACTGATGACTTGGAAAAATGGCTTGCTCAGATTTTTGAAAATTTGGGCTCTATGAAGAGGAAACTTAATAGGTTTACTAATGTACTCACAAAAGCATTCCAGAATTCTGTAAACTACAATGTTGAGAATCATAAGTACCTCATGCAAAGGTTGAAAGAAACAGGTCATTTTTTGATTTTTACAGGGGGTGACATGGAACAAAATGGAATATATTTAATAGGGAGTGCGGAGTTGTTAGGGTGCTCAGACGAAGACATTTTGAAAATTCTTTACAACTCTGAAATTGGATGTGATATGATTCCGAAACTTGAGATAAGGAACAGTCTTTCGGTATATAATGCCATTGAAAAGGGATGGGATCCAAACACCATGATTGTTCAGGAAATAGACTCTGAAGGCGTGTGTTTTTACCATATGGACTCGGATGGCGCGGCCCGTAAGAGTGATCCGTATGATTCTAATTGTGGGGCAGAAAACAAAGATCATATTTACAATGATTACCGAGATACGGAGCAGGAAATTATTGACCTAGAGATGAAACTACATTCCCTGGGTTACATATTGGTTTTATCTCCAGGGGAACCCATGTTGTGGGAGGGAGAGATGTATAATCTTTCTGGTGAGAAGGTGATAGACACAGAAAAATGTAAGCTGAAGATAAACCAAAATACAGTTGTTCTCATGAATCAAGGATCTAGTTATGCACTAGAGTATCAGTCTGATAGATTTAGACAGATAGCAGGTGATTCAATTTCATTTATCGAAAGGAGATGCTCGTTCGAAGAAGTCGAGAATGATCTTCAAAGAATGAATAAAGCGTATTTCAGATTCACTTACAGTGTTTTAAGCAATTCTCCGAAATTTATTAATACCTTTCAAAAAACCTGTCCTGGTAAAGAAGCATTGAATAGTGTCTTTTTATTCGCAAGGGATTTTGGTCGAAATTTCTTGAAAACCAACGTTACTACTTATGACAAGAAGTCTCTGATAATTTTGCTCATGGTAAAGCTGAGTGTAAGTTGGATATCATTTCTAGTTTCCGATTGTGACCCTACAGACCAAAGAACATTTCGCTGGTGCGTTCCTGCTATGGAATTCGCGATGCAAATGATTAACGGATGGAATGTTTTAGGTCTTGATGAAGATCAATTCACAGCCTTAAAACAGAAAATAGCCGCTTGTATGTCGCTTTTGATTTCACATTTTGATGTTATGGGTGCCAGATCGGGAGAGGTTGATAAAATCAGCCAACAGGTGAGACCCTCTATTGAAATCGAGGATGACATGGATGATATTGCAACTCTTCAGATTAATTCTAAATTGCGTCTAAGAGCTATCAAGGAGCTGGAAGAGAATACGAGGCGTAATCCCCGCCATACCGGAAAGGTCTTGGATGATAGAGATAAGGAAAACAAATATTTATTATCGCTCGCTTCATCTATGTCAAATGTTTCTATGAGATGGAAGAAAAGAAACTTCATTGGAGGTGGAACCTTTGGCTCTGTGTATTCTGCTGTTAACCTAGACAACGGTGAAATATTAGCAGTTAAAGAGATAAAGATTCAAGATTCTAAGACAATGGAAAAATTCTTTCCTTCTATCAAAGAGGAAATGTCTGTTTTAGAAATGTTGAACCATCCCAATATCGTCCAATATTACGGTGTCGAGGTTCATCGTGATAAAGTCAATATTTTTATGGAGTACTGTGAAGGTGGTTCAATGGCAAGCCTCTTGGAACATGGAAGAATTGAGGACGAGATGGTTACGCAGGTCTACACATTGCAATTACTCGAAGGTTTGGCATATCTTCATCAATCCGGTGTGGTACATCGTGATATTAAACCAGAGAATATATTATTGGATTACAATGGGATAATCAAGTATGTTGATTTCGGTGCAGCAAGAAAAATTGCGAAAAACGGGTCTGAGACATTGAATGCCAACAGAAGTGTTGCAAGCAATGAGAGTACAAGTTCTACAGAGCACGAGGCACTTGGTGAGCTTGAAGGTCCATCTGCACAGGACATGATGGGAACACCTATGTACATGGCTCCAGAATCCATCACTGGCTCTCCGAACAAGGGCAAATTTGGTGCAGACGATGTTTGGTCTCTTGGCTGTGTGGTATTGGAAATGATAACAGGTAGACGCCCATGGGCTAAGTTAGATAATGAATGGGCAATCATGTATCATGTTGCTGCTGGGCACACCCCTCAGCTGCCCAGTAAGGACGAGGTAACATCAGCTGGCAAGAAATTTCTTCGTCGTTGCTTAGTTCAAAATGCTACCAAGAGAGCGAATGCTGTAGAACTTTTGATGGATCCATGGATAGTGAAAATCAGGGATTTGGCATTTGGAGACGAAGATCCCAAAATACCAGATTCTTTGAATGAAACCGATGAAGTGTCTTGAACTGATAAACTCTGTATGGATACAGAAGAGACTGGTTCCCTTCTGAGAGGCATTTCAATATTATAAGTTCCGAATTTTATATAGAATTAATCAGACTATAACGTGATAGTTGTAATTTATAAAACTTTTTATGTTGTGTCTGTCTACTTCTCTCTTGACAAGTGTGCTTTTGCATGGAAATTTGTTTCGCCTGTAAAAAAATTTGATGCGATGAGATGAGATATATACAATACTGGAAGAACAACAAAAGAGCTGCAAGACTGGGTATCTTTGAATTCATTTTGAAAAATTTAAATACCAATGTCAACTCAACTGCCCCCAGCAAGTAAGAAGCAGAAGAGAGAAGCCAAGGCTCCGCGTGAAGTAGACATAATACCGTCTGATCTACCAAATGTATCGATCCGCTTTGAAGCTTTGGATACGGGTGTAAATGTTGGTGGTGCTTTAAGGGTTCCTGGTGGAATTAGTGAGAAGCAGCTTGAAGAATTACTTAACCAATTAAATGGCACAACAGATGATCCAGTCCCATACACCTTCAGCTGTAGTGTCCCAGGTAAAAAGAAGACAGATCCTGTGCAAACGATCGATATCGTTGATAACATATATTCTTCTCTTTTAAAACCAGGATACAATACAACGGAAGATCAGATAACCTTAATTTTCTCTCCAAAGGCTGTTTTCAAGGTTAGACCAATAACAAGAAGTTCGTCTGCAATTCCAGGTCATGGTTCAACCATTCTATGCTCTGCTTTTGCACCAAATACCAGTTCTAGAATGGTCACTGGTGCAGGTGATAATACGGCTCGTATTTGGGATTGTGATACGCAGACTCCTATGATTACATTGAAGGGACATGTGAATTGGGTCCTTTGTGTGTCTTGGTCCCCCGATGCTGAGCTAATTGCCACAGGTTCAATGGATAACACAGTCAGACTTTGGGAGGCTACTACTGGAAAACCACATGGTGATGCTTTGAGGGGACACTTGAAATGGATCACTTCTTTATGCTGGGAACCTTACCATTTAGTGAAGACAGGTGAAAAGCCCAGATTAGCAAGTGCTTCCAAGGATGGTACAATTAAAATCTGGGACACCACTAGAAGAGTTTGTACTCACACATTGAGTGGTCATACTAATTCTGTGTCTTGTGTCAAATGGGGTGGTGAAGGCTTGTTATACACTGGTTCCCATGATAAGACCATTAGAGTCTGGGACATGAATGCCGATGGTAGGTGTGTGAACATCTTGAAATCACATGCTCATTGGGTGAACCATTTATCTCTGTCAACTGATTATACTCTGAGGGTGGGTCCATTTGACCATACTGGCAAAAAACCAGAGTCTGAAGAAACTGCAAGACGAAAGGCATTGGAAAACTATGAAAAGGTTGTCAAGAAAAACGGACAGACCGAGGAATTAATGGTAACTGCCAGTGATGATTTCACTATGTTTCTTTGGAGTCCATTAAGATCGAATAAACCATTATCGAGAATGACAGGCCACCAAAAATTGGTTAATCATGTCGCCTTCAGTCCTGACGGAAGATCAATTGTGTCAGCATCATTTGACAACTCTATAAAGTTGTGGGATGGAAGAGATGGTAAATTTATTGCCACCTTCAGAGGGCATGTCGCTAGTGTGTATCAAGTTGCATGGTCTTCGGACTGTAGGCTACTTGTATCTTGCTCGAAAGATACTACACTAAAAGTTTGGGACGTCAGAACAAAGAAACTTTCAGTAGACCTACCTGGTCATCATGACGAAGTTTTTACAGTAGATTGGAGTGTGGATGGTAAGCGTGTCTGTTCTGGTGGTAAGGATAAAATGGTGAGACTATGGACTCATTGAAAACTGTACTCTATATTATATAGTTCAATGTCTGTATATTATTTCTTTCTTAGTCATGCTTTTATCACGTGTAATATCTTGAAATTTTTTGAATTTTGAATGAAATTAGTTTCTACTAATAAAGATCGCATTGACTTCGAGATACTATAGTAAAAACTCTCGTTCGATAAGTCCTCCATTAACTGTCCCTATCATGTTACGATTCTCCAGTGTTGGAATTAAAAGCGCATCCTGCTCATACATAAATAAAAGCATTCAGTTACAAGGTTCTAGAGGATATAGCGCAATATCGAATGCTAATGAGGAGGATCGAGCACAAGTCACAAATGTCTTTAACGTTTTTCCTAGCATTCATGACCTAAAACCTGAGGACATTCTTGGACATAATAAATTCGGATATGGAAAATATTTTGTTGGGAGGAGTACTATGGGTAACTTGCCTGTTTATACAGATTTTAAGTCAGGTGGAAATCGTATTGTAACCGAAATCAGAAAAATTGATGGTGATATTATAAAGTTAAGAAATGATATGCAAGAAGCTCTACCTCATATTCCAAAAAAGTTATGGAAAGTGGTTATACAATCGAAAAAAATCATAATTAAGGGTGATTTTGTTCATGATGTCAAAAATGTTTTAGGAAAGAAGTTTTGACCACCTAATCCAATTCTTCTGATGAATTACGTGAAAAGAGTAATACAAATATGTACATAGGCTATAACTAAGATTCAACCAAATTTTGTTTACTATCATCTCTTTCGTAGGTGTAGAAAATGTTACCTTTTATGATCATGCTATCAAGTAACATGAGAAACTGGTCAATTACACCAGCTTCACTATTGAAAAATTCCTTGATTACTGTAAAAAGGTTAACATTTTTTTGCAAAACATAGTCACTCAAAGCACTGAAGTCTAACCCTACGTAAGTATTGGTGGTCTGTACCATTTTCCAATTACTATTGGATGAGTTTTCAAAAATGAATTGTTCACTTGATGGTTGTGACGTAATTAAAAAGTCAAATGTGGACCATTTCTGTTGAAGATCTTTAGGGTCCTCAGTTCTATCATAGATCACGCCATAAACATCTTGATCGAGCTCGCCGAACAATGTAGCACCTGTCATGCAGACAGGAATATCAAGATGGACTGACACATTAGTAATGTTTCGTTCCACAATCAATTGGTTGAAACTATTTAGTGCTTGTCCACCTGGGTAATTCATACTGGATATGTATAAAAAGCAAAAAGAGAATACTGCTGAAAAAACTGGGGACAATGGTACCAAAGATACTAACAAAAAGTTTTTAATACTTCTTATCTCAATATTTTCCCAAATATATGCGGCGGCAACACTACCAAGCATGATTATTGAGGGAAGGGCGTATACAATGAACCGCCATTCTTTATGTGGTTGTAAGGATAGGACAAGTATATGGAAGTAGGAACCCAAAGTTATTATTTTAAAGTTCGTTGGAGCAATTTTGAAGCCGAGTAAGTTCAATAATAAAATAGTTGGGGGTAGAAATAACATTCTGAGGTAACGAGTAAAGTATGCAAAAAATGGTTCAACTCCCCATTTGGATGCATTCCCGTAAATAACATTGAATATGAAAGCATCCACCTCAGGCATACACCATGTTTGCCAAAAGTGTGAGTCAATAAACAAAGTTATACCCATCCCAATACCAAAGCCCAAAATGCCAAACTTCATAGCTCTGAAAAATGGAATTTTTCTGTATAAGACTGAAAATAATGCAATTCCAGCCGCAAACGCTATCACCTCTAGTCTGAATATTACTGCCGTGAATGAAGCCAAGAAGATAGCCCATTCATAATTGTCTTGCAAAATCCAGCTCAGCGCTACATTTGTTAACGAAAAGGTTATAACGAAATTTGGTAAGGGTCTTGATAGGTAGAACATTAGATGGAATCCAGTCATTAAAAATAAAGAGAACCAGGTACCAACTGTGTATAAATAAATATCAGGTGTTTTTTGAGCATCAACATCCCTATTGTCCTCTTTCTCTTTTGTTGTTCTATCAATAAGGTCTTGGGCGCTATTTTTCAGATAGATCAAAGAAAGAGCATTGATTAATCCAATAATTGATCTCACCAAAACTTGTGTTTGAAATTGCGTGTCTGAATTCTTATTCTCCATCAACTTAGAAATGAAGACGAATGGTTTCGCCAAAATCGAAATCATGAAGGAACCAATGAATGTTCTTGGGACAGCACCCGGAAATGTAAAGTGATCATATGACTTGAGGTCCCAGATCCCATAGTTCAAAATATCATGAATTGCTTGGATGGTGAAGCTTTCCTCAACTTTAGTATATGGTGCCTTGTACAAATACACCATGATGACCAAGAGCAGTACACTATCTAATGTAGAAAACCGCATTGTTGTCAACAGTCACTTTTAAATGGAGTAAGAGATTGAACTATTATCTGTATATATTGTCGTTACGTTCCAACTCTTATAATTTTAGTTCACACACTTTAAATGTCTCACCTCGTGTAATCGTTCACTTCCGAGAAATGCAATCCACAACCACACTAATGATATTTCGCTGAAGAACTTGAAATAGTGATTGTAAAAGTGAAATTTGATACATAAGCTAATGTCAGCTCTAAAGAACTTTCAACATAATGAAGAGGAAGATGGAGCGTTACCATCGCTTGTCACCGGAAAAGAGGACAACCTTAAAGAGCTTTTAAGCGACATTAAATCTGATGGAGGTGTGAATATGGTAAGTCAGGACAAGGTAACAAGAGTCAACTTTCAACAGGAGAATGAAGCTATAGAAACTGCTACAAATATGCCAAGAATTCCTGTAACCATCATAACTGGTTACTTAGGATCTGGTAAATCCACATTACTGGAGATGATTGCAATGAAGGGAAGTGATAAAAAAATTGCAGTTATACTTAATGAATTTGGCGATTCCAGCAAAATTGAAAAGGCTATGACAATTCGTAATGGGTCAGCAGCGTATGAGGAATGGCTGGACCTTGGAAACGGATGCTTGTGTTGTTCCTTACAGAATGTCGGTGTCAAGGCAATTGAAAATATGATTAAAAGATCACCTGGAAAAATTGACTATATACTATTGGAAACCTCTGGTATAGCTGATCCTGCCCCAATCGCAAAAATGTTCTGGCAAGATGAGGGTCTAAATAGCAGCGTCTATATCGATGGGATAATAACCGTCCTTGATTCTGAACATATAATGAAATGTCTGGATGATAAGCCAGAGAATGACTGGCAAGGTGACAAAGTAGTAGTTGAAGATAATTTAACAATTGCTCATTTTCAACTTGCGATGGCAGACCGCATAGTACTCAATAAATTCGACAAGGTGGAGAGTGATCCGATCAAGATAAAAGCCCTGGAGCAGAAAATCCGTAGCATTAATACGGAAGCACCTCTATTTTATACCAAGTATGGAGATTTACCTTTGGATAAAATCTTAGATCTTCATGCATATGATTCAAAGGATTCATTCACGTTACAGAAACACTCTAAATCAGCATTACACGATCCTCGAATGAATACTATTACGATAAATTTCAGACCATTGGAAACACAAAAAGAATATGATGACTTCATCAAATCATTTATTCAGCCGCTATTGTGGAAATCATTTGGCGCATTCCGTGATGATCTGTTTCAAGAGGGTAGCATGGCAACAAAGGCGTGGGAGATACAGAGGACAAAGGGACTGATACTCAGTAGACGTCCGAAGGGATTTGACGTGAAGGTTTTGCAAGGTGTAAGAGACACCTATGATGTTTTCCCTGGTGATCTATCACCAGATATGGATTCATGCAAATTGGTTCTAATAGGAAAGTACCTCGATAAGGATGACCTAGAAACACTCCTCAATAAGATCTTAAGTTAAGATTTTGGTCATATGTATAAAGAAAATATATATTTCTATATCAAAAGGATTTACTCATTGATGTCTCATAGAAACGATTTTTGATGATCTTGGAATGAGAAACCTTTTATATTTGGCTAGCAAATATATTGAAAGAAGACAGACAATACCAATCACGACATGTCTCAAAGGGTTTCTAGTTTCAGAAAATTGTTGTTCCTCCATCTCTTTCTCGACAATATTACCATTCTCCAAAACTGCCTTTAAGGTGACACCCTCCTGGAGCTCACCTCTGCTGTAACGCTCCAAACGTTCCAAGTATTCTTCGTGTAAAATATCTTTATTTCCTAAAGACAATTCGTCAACAGTGGAGTACTTGATAACAACAGGGTTTACAGGTTTCATAGAACTATCGACAGGAACGTATTGTAGCTTATCAATTAAAAATGCTAATCCTGAGACAACTTGGCCAAACACAACATTTTTAGAATCGAATTCAGTTGCTGGTTCGATATCTGTAGTAATGAAAAATTGAGATCCTTGTCTATCAGGACCGGTATTGTACATTGATAATCTCCCAGGTCTATCGTGTTTCAATGAGAAGTCTTCATCCGGCCAATGCTGGCCATAGATTGACAAATCTGCATGGTTTTGGAAGACGTCCCCACCCTGAATTAACTTGTTTGCTATGATTTTGTGAAAGATACTGTTTCTGAATGATGCCTTGTGAATTTCACTGTCACCACCATTGGAAAATTGGAATTGCATCCCTACACATAACGCCTCAAAATTTTTAACTGTCTTTGATACCAGCGTACCGTAGAGCTCGATAGTAACTTCACCGGTTTCTAGCTTCGATGTTTCTGGATCTGTATATTCGATAGTAAAGATAACACGGTGTGTTACAGGTGGATTTGGAGGATAGGTTTTGTCTAGATCAACATCCTTAAATGTAACTTTCTTTAATGAAGATTCATCTGCAACTGGGGAAGCACCCACTAAAAAACCTGCTGTAAAGTAGCTGAAAATGTACAACAGATATACAAAAATGCGCATAACGTTCACTAACTGTACCGAGGGGAATTTAGAATGTGAACAATGGCTCGAGAGATGTTACACTATCAACTGTAAAGCGGTATTCCGAGTTGATATCACACCAGGTAGGCCACATTGTTCTTTCACCTCCGTCATGAAAATGCGCGTTCCATACATAGCGGTCTATTCACGTGAGAATGCGTGGAAAATGAAATAAAGCAGACTATAGGTTCAATAATCTGTAGGGATCAATTGGCCCCTAAGTGATGTTCAGAATTTGTTTTCATTAATGCACGGTTATCTTAACGATCTTGCCCATATATGGATCCAAGATCATGGAAATCTGGTTGATTAGAAGTCAACACCCAATTGTCATACGTGGTTGGAAGCAAAAAAAAGTAAACATAGATGTTATTGGAATTTGATGGTAGTCGTTAGTAATTTAGGGTTTCTTTTGGGACTTTCTTACATCTTTGTGAATAATGAACTATTGTTGTCTTCTTGACAATAAGATGTGTCTGAGAGAACATCAAACTGAACTTTCAACATATTAATTAAGGGAACCTGTTGGGCTACAACATGATTCTCTAGATACTGCTCATTAGTTTTGGTATCTGTTGTCTTAATTTTTAAACTGAAGCAATTACCCTTTGAATAACAGTCTTGACGTTGAAGTATTATGCGGGATTGAACGTAGTGGAGAGTCATAGTTCCACTAGAATTCCTGGTACATAGCCATTTCATGCTCCAAAAACCAGAAATTTTTAACTATAAAATTATTATTTTATATACTATTTTTTTTTCACAAGGTATTGGCGGCTAAGGAGGAGGAATATTCGGCAATCACAGTGCTAAAATGCTAATCAAAGAAATTTCATCAAGCCAGAGCTAAATAGAGAGGAGCTTTATGGAGAGAATGGGATATGATTAGTGGAACAAACGAAGATCGTGTTTGCTGGCTATTGTTTATCATTGTCAACATGAGGCATCAGCGATGGTACCGTCCTGTACCCTTGATCATTTAGAGTATCCGTTGTTTTATGCTGTTTTGTTTTCCATTTATGGCAATATCAAATAGGAAACGCCCCATTTGGTTGTTCTCGTGAACAAATATCACATCATTTATGCTTTCGTCATCCAACAATCTATGCTAAATGAAAACTTTGGGCTATTACTTTCAAAAGTTGAGAATACTCATCATTCAGATAGAAACTTTAAGTTGTCGAGATCAAGAATTACTATTGTATGACGAGCAGTTGGTAGATAAAGTGAGTTCGTAGATACCTTTGATACCTGGGTTGTGTCTTGAAATTTCATGGATCAGAATTTTGTTATATGGGTAAAAAATGTGAAATTATCCCAACGCGATGGTCCAATACGGTCTTAAGCTACGCTGAGACGTTAAAACATTTAGGTATGTTTGTACCGAAATATCGACCGCATGCTTAAAAGTACTTCATGGCTCTATTCTGAACTAACATTCTGTCAATTCTTAAAATGTCTTTTTTCGCTTTAGAATATATTGTATTCATTTTAAGCGCACGCCGGTCGGATACCCAAGATAAGGAATGATAAGAGAACATCGAAAATAATAAAACCATAGCTAGTATAAACTTTACTTAACAAGATCAGATTTAATTAAAATCGTTAGCCACTAATTATGCCCTCAAGTGAAGAGATTGGATCCGATAGGTATGGATCAGGGATCCAAAAACCAAGGCGTAATAAATTCAAGGGCAGACGTGCAGCTCGAGCATGTGAAACGTGCCGTCGATTGAAGACTCGTTGCATAATATCACCTGTACCTAATGAATTTTACTGTTTACGTTGCGAGTCGTTAGGGATTCGTTGTTCCTTTCAGGATATTATGAAGGCCGATGGTGTTGAAAAGTCAGACATTTATCGCGATCACGACAGCCAGAAGTCCCAAGATGACAACATGGATGCTAATTCCATCAAGATGCTAATTAAACACGGGTATGGTGAGCAAGATGTTCACTTGACATCGAAACTTCTACACTCGATAAACAACAATGTAATAAAAGTTTTAAATGTCTTGAAACAAAGAGACTTCGAAGAGCTGAGTTGTCAAAACGTGTTAGCCAAGAATAACCCTAAACCATTGAAAGTTTCACCTGTTAATGAAGAAGGATTACCATCACTAGAAGCCGTTAAGATGCTCACTTCAGTTTCTGCGCCGACACCTCGAATATCAGCGGATATCGACAAACAAAGCCAAGATCAGTCGTCCTCATTTTTGTCATCCTCGCTGTACGTTACGGAGCAACGTCACACTTTACCGTATATGACCAGTCCATTCACCTTGCTTTCACAATTAGTCTCAAAAGATAACCTACCTATACCTGTAAGGAAACTGTATGATCATGGCTTTCAGAATTATCATTCAGAAATAATGGAGGACATTATTACCATGAATTTGGTGACCTTTCAAGAGGCACTTTGTTTAATAGGAGATTTTAGACATAGGTATGGGGCTTGGTGCTCTTTGCCACCTACAATTGAAACAAAGGAGCTTTTAGATGACATGAGATCGAAAGGATGTTCACTTTTGATTGCTACAATGTGTGTACTTGCATTAAGATATACCAAGACGCAGTACGATCTGAAGACAAGAGTTTACAAAAGTTTGCTCTTGAAGCTCAAAGCGGACTTAGAATACTCTTTGAAGTTTCTACCTCAATCGACCGAGTTTTTGCAGGCTATTGTTATTTTGTCTCTATACGCTTCTTCTTTTAGTAGCGATATACTTTCAATTGATGCCTGGTACTTATCGGGTATAGGTATTCAGCAATATCTCACAGCTAATATCCATGATGCACTTCTGGCTGGAACTTATATGGGATCTAACAGTGATGTTGAGACGCCCTTTTTCTTTGGTTTGCAAAATGTTTGTCATAGCAGTCATAATTCAATATACAAGGATAATTCAACGATTGTCGGGGAGAGAGATGAGGGCAGAAGTTTTATGTCACTCCGATTATGGAACCATTTGTGTCTCGTGCATATCACACATAGTATATACTCCGGTAGGATGTGTGTTATCGACGAAATAAGACTTGATTTATCTAGAAGAATTTTGGAACTACCAAACGCCACAAATTTTGATGGGAGAATGGTTGGGGAAATAGCATTGCACTTGATTTTATACAATTTCATGCAGAAATGTAATACTATAAACGGTTCGCATTCTTATTCAATTGAGGATTTGGAAAGTGTTCAAGAAGATTTAAGTGAATGGTTGGAAGAATGGAATTACCTCTTCACTCAACCAATTACTCAGTTTCTGGAATTCGCATATCATTATGGCTATACAATGATATTATACACATGGTACCATCGTGTTTATAGACTTGGCAAAGCCACCAATGAATTTACATCCTACAGTATACAAAAGAACGATACAAGAAGAGAAGAAAGAGAAGGTGCATCTGAAAAAATAGATATTGCAAATTTTCTGAATAAGAATTTTCCAATTGAGGCTGTAGTCAGGAGTATACCGATGGATCTTAGAGTGGACTTTCTGACTCATAGTCACAAGGCGTTGCATAATCTGGTCAAAACAGATTTCGATACATTTCAATATTTATCAGATCAGTTGATATTTGCGGGTGTTTTGTGTTCCCTCCTATGCATAGTGGTTCTTCATGATTTGAAATCTATGAACAAAACCACATATGCTTCAAATGAAATATTGGCAGATATCAAGTCATTATCATTAAGATTACAAAGAATCAGAACAGATGAACTTAAAAGTTTTTGGGTGGAGGAAGTGGATCTTAAGATACCTAGCGTGATTTTGCAATATCACAAAGCAATTGAAAGTCTGTTACAAGAAAAATTTCCTCATTACGAGCCGAAATCAAGAGAATTATAATGAATTTTGCATTATACCCAAAACTACAGAGAAAAAATGACAATACCTAAACACTATATCTTAATTTCATAACCCATATTCTGTACATATACCAAACCAATTCCTGCCAACACATGACGAAACTGTTGCAGTTGTTGTTTTACTCACATATACTTTACTTGTTGGAGTCTCTGTAGGTTTCTTTGTTTTAGTACTTGTTGTTGTGGTTGTGTCGCTTCGATCACGGATATACCTCCAGTTATAGCAATCGACGCATGGTTCAGGTTTCAGACATTTTGCTACCTCTTCGTACTCTGTTAAAATGCCATCAATCACTGTATGTATTCTATGGTTGAGCATGTTTACATGCCAGCCCATATCATTTACTGCGTCATAAACACAAGTTTTTCCCGAGTGACAGGATGTTTCCATGGCGTATCCTGCGATTGAACAACTAGAACTGGCTCCATTACATGTTCCCATGAAAATAGGATCTGCATTGTGACCAATATGCCATACACCTTCCTGGTAAGCTGGTAGCCCTGGTGGAAATGGTAGATGTAATCTTTTGGCTGCTAACAGATCGCCTGGTGCTTCAAAAGCTACACTGGGTAGTCCATAAGTTCGACCAAGTAGGGCAGCAAGTGCACCGCCTAGGGAATGACCTGTCGTCCATATATCAGCAGTTGGATATTCTTTTTGGACCTCTTTATATATACCTAATGTTGCAGAATAATAGTAGTCTTTCTTTCTCATTTCCTTTTCTAGACAGGATTCATCACACGTATATGACTTAGTATAACAATCGCACACTGTAGTCCATAGGTAACTCACCCGGGCACAACAACATGAAAAAAGTAGGTTATCATTAATCTTATCATTAGCTGTGGTTTCGTCAACACCAGAGCCCGGCACACCTTGCGCACTTGTACCTTTGAAAGAGATAACAACAATGTTGTCTTCCTCACTTACAAATACATGACCTCTCAATCCATCACCATCCCACCCAAAACCCCCTGAGTCGGATTCATTCCATGGCGAAGAAATGTTACGCCAATCATCGTGATAAGGCAATCTGACGTAAGCATTTGATGACATCAAAGCCAGTGCTAATATTGTCTCCTTGTCGGTTACATTAGGAGCTAAAACGTCTTCATCTATCCAATCAATACTAACCTTAGACGCCAAAGATGGATTTTCTAATGCAAAGTCCAAATAGGCCTCCATGAACTCCACACTTCGATCAGACATTCTTTTCATTGGTAGCAACACTTTATCCATACTGAATGTATAATCGAACGGATTGTCTGTGGCGTATTCAGCCTTACGGGTCCATAATGCTTCATCATCATCAAGAATCTGAGTAACTTGAACCTCTTTTTCATAATTATCTTTAGCCTTTGCTAGAAATTCCTCGTTAACTTCAAGCTCTTGGTGATATGAGGATGCATTACCCACACCATGTCTGTGAATATGTTTTAATTTGAAACGCGACTTTCCTAGCACACCTAAATGAGATATAGTATCATTGCTGTCGATCCCATGTTTGTTGTGCGTTGAATCGCCATGTTTGAGTATTGATAGATATCCAAAGATAAGAATTGTAGCAACTGCCGCCAGGAGGAGTCGCTCGTTTGAGTATATTTTCCTATGAGATATTCGTCGATTTGATTCTATTTTTCCTTGTTTAGCCATCCTACCAATTATTGGGATCAGACTCAGAGTGATATTCTTTTTAATTGTGAACTTTGCCTTTATGCTTTTCATACCAAGTTTCGCCCTTTATCTTAAAACTATTTAAACCAACAACGCATGATAACGAATTTACAAATGATGAGTATTTGTATACGTGATAATAAAGCGATCTATGATAATTCTATAAATGCAGATTTAAATTTTGATGTTTGATTCGCAGATATTTTTTGATCAAGAATATCAGCACAGTTAATTAATTTCAAATCTCTAATAACCCTTGGAATGGAAGGTTCGTTTATAGTCTGCGACGAGGTGAGCTCCATCGTCCTTTGTAAAATATTATCAACCAGTGATAATACTACACTAACAGCTTTCTTTAAGGACGGAGTATCTTCTTGAGGTGACTTTGCCATCACATCCAACAAAAGAGCAGTGAACAAATCGCCACTACCACTAAAAAGAGCGTTCAGTTTTGGTACTTTGAAGAAGTAAATTCGATTGGGATCCATATTTAAATCGTAGCAAGCACATACCAAATAATCCGAGGTAGCGTCTTTATCTAAAATTGGGAACTCCATGCTTGTGATTACAACTTTTTCCACCAGTGGATATAATTTGTGAAATCTGAGAAATCCTTGTTTCAATGAGCCTAAAGAGTTGATTTTCATATCTGTAAGGGTTTCCATTTCAAACTGATTTGGAGTAGCTAGAAATATTCGGTTGTCTCGAAGTATACTCTTGTATACAGGTATATTTTCTTCGGATACGTAAAGCCTACCATTGTCTCCTAAAACAGGATCAAGAATCCACTTTAGCTCGGTGTCCATTTGACAAGCCTTTCCTAAAATCTGGGCGACAATCTGGAGTGTCTGAGTGCAGGGGATATAACCAGTTAAAATAGCATTATATTTCATATTTAAAACGCCGAATAGACCTTTCTTCAAGATATCTGAAATATCACTTTGCTTTGACCTAAAACCAGTAAATTTTCCGTATCCAGGATGATTAGAGAGCTGAACTGTATCAAGTATATCTACATCCCACCCTCGATATTGGAGTGGGAACGTAGCGGCCTTATTACCAACATAACCATGAACAACATGTGACTGTATTGATAAGACATTAGGGGTTCGTACCTTCTCCAACCCATTCAAATCATTAAGCATTAATAAAGGGAGGTGTATTAGCTATTCTTTTGGGAAGTAATTGATACAAGGAACGCAGATTTTGTATATTCTTGTGTGTAATTGACTATTTGTTGAAGAAAGATCTTGATGAAGTGAGCTAAAAAGGATTTTTATTTCAAGGCAGAAAATTGAAATCCGCCACATATAATCGCGATCAAAGAGAAAGGCTTCAATATTAATCCCAGAGGTGATTTTTAGTGGGTTCGAATAAACATAACGAGTGCTTATTATTAGTGATGAAGTTCGATTCATCTATCTACAATGTTGGGTACCCCGTTTACGGTGCAAAGTTTCTCAACAACTCCATGCTACTAGTGGCTGGTGGGGGCGGTGAAGGGAACAATGGTATTCCTAACAAATTAACGGTGTTGAGAGTTAATTTTGATAAGAAAAAAATCGTGAAAAGGTTCAGAGAGATTACACTTGATCCGAATGATGACTCACCAACGACACTTGATGTCGCAAACAGTGTTATATTGATGGGATGTAATGAAAACACAGAAAAAATTAAGAGCGGTGAAGGAAACCACCATTTGAGAAAGTTTGTGTATGAAAATGACCATTTAAGATTTATTGCAAGCATCGATTTGGATGGATCAAAAACGCCGGAGGATTATACTAAATTGGTTTACCTTTCTAAAGATGGGAGTGTAGGAGCAATTGCATCATCCAAACTGCCAACAGTTATTAGAATAATAGACCCTAGAGACTTGACAGAAAAATATGAAATTGAGACTGGTCATGATGTTAAGGATATGCATTTTGCCCCTGATGGTAAGGTAATAGGTTATATAACGGCGACAACATTGGAGATTATTTCGATTGTCACTGGAAGATTTATTATCAGAAAGACGGATTTCGATAAAAACCTGGTATTATCAAAGTTGAGGTTTTTGACAGATAATACAATTGTTATTGCTGCATGTTTGAAAAAGGGTTGTGGAGTGTATATGATCAAAATCAGCCTGAAGAGTGGTACTGCTACAGTTCTAAAATCTAAAATGGTAACTAATAAATTTAAGGGAGTGACTTCAATGGATATTGATGCCAAGAATCAAATTGCAGCTCTGGGTGGAAATGAGAATTCAATTGGTCTAGTTAAGCTCAACGACTTGTCTATGGGTAAGATTTTTAAGCAGGTACATAGCTTTGCGATTACTAGAGTTACATTTTCCCCGGATTCTCAACTGCTTGCTAGTGTTTCGGCTGCCAATACCATAAATGTCATTAAAATTCCTTCGAAATTCGCACTTTCAACCTCTATTTGGAAGAAACTGTGGAAACTTTTCGTCAATTTTGTTTTAATTGTGATACTCAGTATATTGAGTCATTACGTCTACAAATATGACATCCACAATAAATTATATGTGTTTTTAAAGGACCAATATATTTCGAGAAGGAACAGAAATTCCACAGCAGCCGATATTTTGAAGCAAACAACTCTTGTTGGGGATATTTCGGAATCGATCTCAGTGACTGCAACTGGTAGTATTTCCATAAACACTGATATCTTTTCCACTTCTGTCATCAGTACCACAACTTCCTCGAATAATATTATGACTGCCAATCAAGTCCTTGAAACCATTGATTCATCACTAACTACTTCAACCATATTGTTGAAATCCGATAAGTTGGATGAAGTTAGGGCTGTCTCCTCCTCTGGAAAGTCAGCAATGGTATTTGATGAAACTCAAACAGTTACCAAATCTGGTACTAACGAACAACCAACTTTTAACACCGTCTCAATAGTATCCTCCACGAATTCTAATCCCTTGCCAAATACTGAATCAACTACTATATCATCATCGATAGAGGAAGAAACTTCAATGTTAAGTTCTTCCGTCCCGGTATTTCAAGAGTCGGCTGTTCAAAAAACAATCGAAGAGTTAACCTTCTCAACAACTGAAGTATTGAGTCCATCAACATTCAATGAGCTAAGCACGTCAACAATGGAGAGTATGGCAGGCTTTGACTCGACATCTACTGAAACCTCAGATTTGGAGATTACTTCCAGTGCATCCTCAACGCCGAAGCACTCGATACAAAACAACGAAGGAGTTGAAGAAAATGGTAATGTTGATTCACCAGAATCAGGTAATAAAAATGAGTTCCACGAAACTAATGAGATCTATGATCATCATCATCATCATCATAATGAATTTGATGGAAATAATATAACTGAAAGCATGTCTTCCACAAACGAGAAACAAATGTTTTCCACTGAAAGGTCTGTTTCTTTGACCGAAAATATCACGTTACTTACAGAAAGGACCTCTTCTACCACTGAACCGGCCACCCCTTTAGCGAGTGTATGGTTTGATTCTGTTGAGACTAGTGCTTTTTCTGCAGTTGTCATAAATCATAGAACGGAAGATCTATCTAATATTGAAGATTCTGTCAATACTGTTTTTGAGGAAGAACCATCTTCTGTAAAGGATCTACATAGTGCATTGGAGGAGTTGACACCCGTCCCAAATGTCTCCTCTGAAGAGGCATTTACCAGTTCTTTTGATTCAACTTCTACAACGTCACAAGTAAGGGGGCCTCGTTTGGCAGATAAAGAAATTGCATCCAGTGTTTCGGAAGTTAATGCTTTGGAGGATGAAATAATTTCAAATCCGGAAAATTCGAACAAGGAATCGGAGACAGTTGATGCAACTTTCGAAAATGGGAACGCGCAAACCAAATCGAGCCAGTCTTTGACAATCTCGCAGCCAGCTTCTCTGGAAACTATGTCAGAAGCTTACACCTCATCCGTTAGTGAATCAAGTGCTGTTTTACCCCCATCTTCCTCTAAAATCGTCATGGTCGAAGTTAGTAAATATTCTGATACCGATAATGCATCCTCCAGAGAGTTTCCATCTCATGAATTTTTACAAAGCATGGTAGGTGGGGGTGTCACTGAATCTTCCATTTTGAAATATCAGTCACCGACCCCTACGGTCACCATGGTTTCACAAAAGGCAGAAATGTCAGACATACTCCCTGAAGAATTCAGCCTGCTGGAAACTGGTCTACAGAACTCTAAAGAAAATGAACGTTTCGAAATTGCAGATTCAATCTCTTCAGATATCCCCGAATATACAAATAGAAATGAGGGCAAAAAAGTAAATTCAAATGATGATTATATTACTAATGCTATTGAGGAAGAAGTGGCAGCTTCCTGGCTTAATTCTCAGAATTTGGATGAAGTTGACTTTGAAGGGATAACAAAAGAAACTCAAGAAGGAGACTTCATCTCTCAGTCCGTTATTCAAGAAGATTATATCATAGATGATCTTTCAGAGACTCCCACATTCAATTCATGGAATGAAAAGATTGCAAAAACGATAGATGCGCCTGAAGAGCTACCCACCTTAAATGTTCCGGAAGAGACTATGGATGAAAGTATCCATGATGAACTTTGAGTATCAATATCATTGATTGTTTTGTATTTTTCCTTTTTATATGATGTATACCTTTGACTATATATTATGATATATATAATAACATATAAAGTGGCATTATGCAAATATATATTAACTTTATGTGAATGGATACAATGACAGTCATCTTTTTTGTTCATTTTGGCCTTTTTTCTTTCATTCATTGTTCGCGCATCTTTCGACTTTTGTTGTAGTGCTGGAGTTCTTCTTCGCCTCTCGTATCAAAGTTTTAAATTCTTTCCCAAATAAATTGATCCACGATTTCCTGTCGAATTTGTCAGTCTTGAAATCCATCAACAACTTTTGGTAGGATGAACTATTATTGGAGCGCTTCATTAAGGAAGATATGGTCAGACCACCGGGAGAAGAAATATTGGAATTTTTTTGAGATGCTTCCCAGCTTGCCAGTTGCCTTTTCAATTCATTCTCACTTACAGGCGTAAGTGCATCGCAGAAATTACTGTTCCACAACATTTCATAGTGATTGTACCGTCCAATCATACTTTGCCGGGAACCATTTGTCGGCAGCCCAAGTGAGGAAAGTTTCTGCTTTATTTGAGTTAAATTCATTGAGGTAAAATTAGTTTTTGGAAGCCGTTGATGTTCTTCATCGGGTGATGAATAAATATATCTATCGACATGAGAGATCTCTTTGCCGCATGGTTCTGATATCTTGGGTCTATTCAGGGATGGCTCTAGTGATTTTGAAGATGACGTTTCTACAAGTGATCTGGGTTTTCTTGCGGGTTTTCCCAATGATTGAAGAGTTAGACACTCATCCAAATGTGATCTCTCCAGAACTTTCAAAGGAAACAATTCCTGGCAAACGGGACATTGGGCCATATTCTCGGTAGTCTTATGCTTATCGTTTTTGAAACTAAATGGTGACGCTCGTTTTTTCGTGGCTTTCGTGATTTTATTCGCACTTACATTGTTCGGTAAAGATAGTACAGATTTGTCATTTGTAGCTACTATCTGAAGGTCATCATCATCACTATCTAGATTTATGTCAATTTGAGGTGTGTCAGAACGTTCTGGTGCAGTTTTTTTTAGTGTTTCTAGTAATTGTTTTCTAGATGAAGTGTAGCTCTCAACAATTTCGTTAACCAAGAACTCACTTCTTAAGCTCGACTCCCTTACTTCATTTAAACACAAAGGACATTTTGGTTCCTTTGTGAGATATTCACGGATGCATAAAGAACAAAAAGTGTGACAGCAAGGTGTAAGTACAGGTGTTTTCAGAAAGTCTTTGCAGATATGGCATCTTAGAAGCGTATCGAGTTGGGAAAGCTGTGGTAAATTGGTTCGTGTAAATTCGCTAGCATCAGTAATATCTTGGTTCATAATACTCTTCACCTAGTGAACCTTGGTTTAAACAAGCTTGATCCCATTAGTTGAAATAAATCTTTTGTTGCGATCAATTTATTCCTAGATGAAATTTCAGACATTCGCGATGTGAAAGTAGTTTTTCGAAGCTAACAAAATATATTTACAATTTGATCAAAAAAATCTAATTATGTCAATACTAAAACTATAAAAAGTGATTAATGATCCAATGCCCAATTTTT
Organism: Zygotorulaspora sp. UFMG-CM-Y6047; assembly: GCA_030571275.1. NCBI lineage: Eukaryota > Fungi > Ascomycota > Saccharomycetes > Saccharomycetales > Saccharomycetaceae > Zygotorulaspora > Zygotorulaspora sp. UFMG-CM-Y6047. The sequence goes on along the minus strand of JAJLXM010000017.1, from coordinate 3,104 downwards.
TTTTCTATTAAAATATATACTCTATATAAACCATAATAGATTAAATTATATTCCCTACCCTCCTTACCACGCAAACTTATCAGTCAATCTCCCCCCTTCATATATCCCTTATTGATGTCTTTCTCTTTGTTTTCCCGACTTTCACATTTATTGCTTCCGTCAAATTTTCCCTCTGTCTTAGCGTTTTCCTTGTTAGGCTCAGAGTCTTTCAAACTTAGATTCTCTGTAGCTCTTTTCCACACAGCATAAACATCAACGCCAAACAACCCACCTGCTGAGATCTTGGATCTGCTCATACCTAGATGTGGTGCAGAAAGTTTCCTAGGCGACATGTGTTTAGCTTTTGATCCACCCGGTGATGTAACATCCTTAGTAGGTGTTCCAATATACTTAAAAATAGGTGAATATAAATCTTCAAATAGATGCGATGGTGTCTGCCATTTCTTCATGACAGAGTTCTCATCTCTTGGTGTCGTCATAAACCGACAAGGCGTCCTTTCAAAACATGGCTGTTGTGGATTTCTTGGTGTTCGCAGCAATTCCATCTGGTTATGTTGCAACGTGTTCGTATTCAATGGGGATTGTTGGATTGAATGCCTTTGCGGTACTTCATCTAAATTATCAAAGTCGAATGAATCGGTCATCACGGGATCTAGTAAAGAGTCATTGCTACATTTACTTCTTGATGGCGATAATTCTTCAAAACTAGAATTAAAAGAGCATGTGTACTTTTTGAAATCGTGTGACGTCTTGAAAATACTCGGACTTGAATTGGTAGATGAGTTCATGAAATTCTCAGTTTGGCCACCAATGAATATATTGTGATCTCTATTAAAGTCTTCTAATTTAGGTAACCCCAGACTTGTATGGTATTTTCGAGTTAGGTATGGTGGATGTAAGGTTTGGATCTTCGAATCGTTTGGATCATTATCCTCGTCATTTGCCTTGGCTGCTGATGAAGTCGGCACACTTATTCTTATATTAGATGACATCGCATTAGGTGAAGAATGAACATGGAGCACTGCGTTATTTTCATTTTCGTAATCGCTGTCTCGATCTCCAACATTACTTGATTCAGCATTGGCCTTATTTCGATCAAAAGAGAAAAATCTATCAATGTGACGTAATTTCGACCTGATTTCCTCATATGTAATGGCGGCATTCTTGAAGAACTTCGTCTCAAATCCCGATTTAACCTCCCAAAAATGACCTTTGCCATCGCATGATTTATCTGTCTTTATGAAGGCGTCATTCAGCGACAAATTATGTCTTATTGAATTCTGCCATCCAGAATCTTTCTGTTTATAATAAGGGAAATGTTTTGATATCCAATTATATATTTGCGACAGCGTAAGCTTAGCATCCTCGGATTGCAAAATGGCTAAGCCGATAAGTGTTGCATATGAATATGGTGGTTTTGAATTGCAATCTCCTTTGGTTCGCCTGTGTTCTAGAGAGTTCAATAATTCGTCAATTGTCAAATTACCATTGGAACGCGATCCACCATCGCTCTTACTTTTTTTCGTTCTGGTCGGAGCAATAGGTGACGACAGCTCTGGTGATAAGGGGTGCTTCAAACTTGATCCATCTCCTGTTAACTGTGTTGGCACTTTTCGTACTGTAGAATTTGGTGGCGTAATCATATTCTTCAATTCACGATCTTGTTGTTCCTTGGAATCGGCTCCAAAACTCCTTTTCCTATTTCTACCTATTATCGCTGGATGCGTCAGTGTCTCACCATCTGTGGGAGTTAATGTATCTCCTACTGTCATGGTCATTCCACCCTTGAATTTTACACCAATATCCTCAAATTTTCAGTTAGATTAAGTCTAATATTAAATATAAATGTGGGCCCTAGTTCTTTAAATTCTGTAATTTCCTTTGTTCTTCATGAGACACGAAAATTTAAATCTCCTCCTTTTATACAAAAAAACTTTGGCGTTTTATTTCTTCTAATTGACGCGACGCGACCATATCGCGATAAAGAAGAATTGCACACGTTCTGCAAAATGCATCGATTCAGACGATTCAGCAAGTCGTTCCCTGACGATTTCGTGAGGCTGTTTAGAAGTCTGCACCTATCCTGCATTAAGCGTGGAATCAAGCAGCTTGGCAAACTTCTTTCAATCTGTACTGGCACACCCACGGCATCCGCAATGAACACATTGATGAAATGTGACTGTTTTGTTATCTTTCTCTAATTGAGATCTTGGTACCCGACATATACAAGTGTTTCCATGAGTAGTTTCATTAGTCTGGATACATTTGAGGCAACAAAGTTTTTCGTATCCTTTTTTCTTCCATTTAGCTATGAGCATTTTGTCAGCATATTTTTCCTTTAGAAGCCAGTCATATAGCTCTCTAGAAATCGCCTTTCTTTTATAAAACAAGGTATATATATAACGTGACCTCTCGTGGTTTATTCTGAGGATATCCCATAGAGTTTCATCAGCTTTGGCACTCAATTTGGAGCTCTTTTGATTCTCAACTTCTTTCAATTGTACATCATACTCTTGCAATGTGCTCTTAATTCTTTCAAACCCTTCAGGAGCGGGTTTGGTGCGGTTTGTCTTGATTCTTACCATCACTGACACCTCTCAGTAAGTCTGATGTGTTTGAGAAATCTTCTACAGCATCTGAAATACCTCTCATGTAGATTTGCAAAAAAAATTTCAACCTGTTTTGGATGTAAAAATTACGACACCAGCAGGATTTGAACCAGCGCGGGCAGAGCCCAAGAGATAGCCGAATTTATTCCATTCGAGTCTCTCGCCTTAACCACTCGGCCATAGTGCCATTGAAAATCCTGAAAGTTTTATTAAAGGAGTTATCCATACGGAGGAAACCTTAATATTATTAGTTAATAAAAATTGATACTAAAAGTTACAGAATTAGATGTTTGTAAAAAATTATTGAAAGAATTTATTCTCCGATGAGTTACTAGAATTATTGATGTCAGACATTGATAAAAATTGACTAAAAGGTATAGAATTAGATATTCTGTAAAAAATCCTCCTCTTTCTAAGAGTAAATTAGAGAAAAGTTTAGATCAAGGTGAATTAACATTCGCTAGAAGGCCCATATTTATAGGTCAAGATTTACAC